>JACGWL010000006.1:13511055-13564878 GCA_034509725.1 Sesamum angolense
AGCGTTTCGTTTGTATTGACCAAGCAAAAACCCATTCTTTAATCAAAGCTATTTGATTTTTGAATTGTAAATGTTTTTGGAAATCGGAAGTTTATCTAAAAAAATTTTATTATTGAGGTAACTCGAAGAAATTGTCGAATTGTGTAAGTCAGTCAATTATTGACACGTAACCCGACCTAAAGCAATTGATATAATCAAATCGTAGGACGATCATAATAGAAATTCCCACTCACTCTGTCAGTCATGATAAAACAATTGTTGGACAATACTCAACGCAATTACCACCTACAAAATATACAGATTCCATATAATCAATACTCAATAATAACGTTCTTTCGAATATTAGTCTCCCCAATTTCCAATCAACACACGGTAGAACTCTATAGGACACTAACACGAAACATATACTTCACAACAATGCACAATTAATCAAATTCAAAATCATCGGCTCCTCGAAACCTTCCGATGTGACAATTTCGTACGGTATAATATACAGTATAAACGATTCCGTGGACATAAGGTAATCATAAACCTGAACGCAGTAAACCTGGCAGTCGTATTGTTGTTGACAACCACAGAATCAATAATGAAGTTAGCATAGGAACATATTCTGACTAGTCTATAAATAATTCTGAAAAAAATGTTACTTGTTTCTTTCTCTTGTTTGAGACAAGTTTGTGAAATGAAATTCTATTCCTTTACAGTGAAAGCAAGTGGGACGAAGTTTGTTAATAATCCAGACCTTAACCTCCTAGAGAAAATAGGTAAACCAGAAATTCTCATCCAAGATGTAGGTTGTGCACATTCTCAGTCTCCGGTAAAAGTCCATCTGTTGCAATAAGAAATGAAACAAGAAACAAATAAGTTTTAGCTAAGTAGATATAAATAGCTCGATGCTATGTTCCAGAAAACTTGACTTCTTTTCATTTAATGTCAACCAAAACGTTACATCATATTCACTAATAATATATAAGTGATATGAAAATAATAGATTCCACGCGCGAGTGCGTTGAACCCACTCCATGTAAAGAACTGTTAGAGGAGTGAGAGAAAAACTAGTAGATTAGATAACGAAGCAACGTAAAATAAACCAAATTTTGATATAACCCTGAATATTCGGTTTGATAACCTGCTACTTAATTCTTCTTCTGCGTCGATGGTAGAACTCAAAGGTAAGCTCTCACACTCGTCGTATGAGAACGAAATTAAGAAAAACGATAAACCCTATAGTTGACGCCACAAATCCATCCACCAAAAACATACTTTACTCGCGCTCTATATCTATATCAACGTACGTTGAACTGTTAGAGTAGATCATGGAGTCGACTGATAACATCACTGTTCCCGTCGCTATTACAGACACCGTACATGAATTTTTCACCTCATACGGCGTCCAGCAGAAAGTCCACAAAATAGAATCCAAGGACCTTTCGGCATTATTTATTTTGAATGTTTTGTTAGGACGATAGAAGAGTCAAACTCTTATCCTAAGGTGGGCCTAGAGAGTAAGCAAGGGGAAGTGCTGTGCTGCTAGATTATAATAAAAAAGTGCTGTCGAAGTTGCTCTCATCTTTTAAGAATTCATGTTCTTTTTGTGAGTAATGGGAGACTTGTATCCTTGAATAAAAAGAAAGAGCTGATTTATGAGGAATATCACAATAGATATTTTCCACAAGATTTAATTACGAAAAAGAATTAGACATTGTATATTAATAAAAGAATTGATTCATCTCTAAATGAATAATACGAAACTACTTTGATAAACAACAAGAGATCTTTTGTTTTTGGGGCAATCTAGTCTTTAATCGATTAGTATTTAATCTTCCTATTTCTCCTTTCTCAGAAAAAGGACACAATTACCCAAATTAAAATATCTCGTCTTGATAGTATTACTAATCGGTGATAGGAACAACTCTGCGATCGAAATCGAGGGGGGATAACTTCTCTAATCATCTCTACCAACTTAAAGCCCCCAATTCGCATTACTTTTCATATAAGAAATATCCTGTGGATAATTTACAGAACTCTATACGAAATCCTTTTGTAGTCTTGGTCTTCCTAACAATCTCACAGTCATTATTTTGAATCTCTCATTCAGGGTAAACATCTAGGTAATAATAATAAAAACCCCCCATACAGTTGATCGATCTGAACCCGCTTCAAGCCATGATGAAAATCAACAAATCTTGGGGTAAACATCTCGACTGCTATTTATCTTTCCACTTAATTCTTCGTACATAGGAAAGAGAATTAAGTGACTTTTACTTACACAAGCAAATTTGTAAGCTGTTTTATTTCAACTCATAAAAACTATACCATCGGTTAGTCAGTCAACCAATGCCAAAATAAAAAAAAAAAAGATAATCAATTTCTGTCTAGAAAAGAAAAGAAATAGGAAATTTTATTTCTCACCGAATCACACGTAGAGATACTTGATAATGAACATAGATTAATTACACAGATATACTATGATTGAGCGAGAGCCCTAATCGACACTAAAAAGGAATATTTATTATTTATCCATATCCGACATAAAAGTCAACGGGTCAAGACTGAATACGAGCATCCTTCTGTAATAAAGTACTTTAGAGAACCTAACTAAGAACCCGAACGGGGGGAACCAACGAATCTTGTGCGAGTATATTAAACGATAACTCCACAACACTGATTAACACTTATATACAAAGATGAGTATAGGACAGCATAATGATTAGTTCGGCTATACTGACACATACGATACTGCAATCAATATTATAATAGAAGGTATAAGAAATTCACTTGACAAGATTTTATCAGATCCTAAGAACAAATAGATATACAAGCTCAGTGTTATCTGCACAAAATTTAAATTTTAGAATACCTTTGTCCGCAGAATTCTCCTGCTCACCTTTACAAACCAATCAACTATACAATTATCCTATGTAGCTAACAAATTCATACCACCACTATAATTATTATGTCACAATATTATGCTCCCTAATATTGGGCTGGCTTTATCCACAATGGCATCAATTTATATGATATATTATTAGGGTGGACAATTTTTTTTTTCTTTTTGTGTGTGCGATAACTACATTTACACTCTTTGATCTATAATTTATTAACACAAATTACCTTTGTTTTTTATATAATTATAGAAACTAGGGGTAATTTGTATAATGATACTAACATTTAAGGAGTGCGTGTGTAATTTTTCAGAAAAATAAGGGTGATTTGTGTAGGTGATAAATGATATTTGAGGTGTATGTTGTAATATAAAGATATGGTGGTTTGTGTAAACAAGTCATAGATTAAGGGGTGTAAATGTACTTATCTTTTTTTTTAATCTAATCTTCATTCATAAAATATATGAAAATTAATATTAGGGTTGATTACATTCAAACTTCCACAAAAAATATAAAATATATACTTTTTCTCAAAATACTTTAAAATTACACTTGACCCCTTTAAAAATTCTCTGTTTACAGCTGTCCCCTCCTGTTTGGATTAAAAATACTGAGGTTAATAAAAAATTTACATAAATTTCTAATTTAATATTTTGTGTAGCTTATTAATGAAGATGTCTTAGTAATACTTTTATACTTATATAGAGATAAATATTATATATATATATATATATATATATATATATAGAAGGGTGTCTTAATTGTATAAAATATTATTTTTAAATTATTGTCATTGGATAAAAAAAATACTGATAAATAAAAAAACTAACTATATTGTCGATAATTTATACGAAATGCTGAATGAGGAGTAAAAATAAAATTTATATGTATTTTTTTAAGATCAATATTTTCTGCTGCACTCTATAGGAAAGTGTACAAATATAAATGAAGAATTCTCGGAGTAGTGCAAGTATAATTTTAAAGTTTTTTTCAGCAAAAAAGTGTAATTTCTCATTTTCAATGGAGGTTCGATTTAATTAACCCTTAATATTATCAACTATGACCAAATAAACTAATGTAAAAATTTAAGTTTTGACCATAATTAATTATCAACATTTGCCGTATGCCTTGGCTACGTACGGTCAACGTATTTGTCATTATTCCTAATTATTGTCAAGTTATATGCTTAGTTTTAAATATAATTAATATTTTCAATTCGCTCGCTGATACAAGCGACATGAGATATTTTGAAACCTTAGTTAATTATTATTTATCATAATTTCACTTTTTGCTATGATAATTAGTCATTATAAAATCATATTTTATTATACTAATAAAGATATCATTCAATGATCATAATCATATTTTATACACACTCATTATATATTAATTATCCTATTAAAAAACCCAATGATACCAATAAATTTAATAAGATATTTTTAAATTTACTAAAATTAAATCCAAACATATATATATATATATATATATACCCATCCCATTTTGCATACATAATTTTTCAAAGCTTTAAAAAACACTGCAAATATATTAGATGATATCATATAAAATTTAAAAAGTAGAAAAAAAGATTATTATAATGATTCTTGGATATATATATATATATATAATATAATAATAAATATTAATTTAAATATAAATAAATAAATAAAGTATGATATGGGGGTCCAGAAAAAGGAGGCAATGATGTTGTCTTTAACGACATTCTTGTTTGGTACGCACAGAATCCAGAATCATCGACGGATGCACATTGCAGGCCTTCTTTACTCCTTAATTTGTCCTCTTCCCCTAATTTAGTAATTTCCTTTCTCTAAATTTAGGCAGAAAAAATGATTAAATTATTCGATAATTAATTGAATCAATTAATAAAAAATCATTTGAATAAATCAAACTTGAACAAAATATTTTGTTCGGTAAACTTTTAAACTGGACTTGAGTTCGATTCGATTAACACAAAAGTAGTAAAACTGAGTTTGAATGTGAAACATTTGCCTACATCAAGTTGTAATGTCAACTCATCGTTTGCAGGTTCAGTCAAAAAGTGTGAGTTATAACATTCATATGTACTTAGTTATATTGAAAATAAAGGATATAGTATAACGAGCTTTTTTTTTATGTTTGGTATAATTTTCAAGACTCTTTTTTATTTGAAAATTTATTTATCTTTTAATATTCGATAAAATTATATAATTTTGAGATGAGAAAAAAAAAATAATTAAAGAATTATAAAAAAGTTTGACGAGGTAGACGCAAACATTTGAGAACTTTTAAAAAAAATAAAAAAATTATCCACTTAAATTTTAATTTAAAAAAAATAAGTAAAATTATAATTTATAATTCACAAGAATATTTTAATTTGCAGAGAAAATGGTAAAAATCTAAGCCTGGTTTAAGGGTTAAAAGTCGTGCTTTGAAGTGAAACTAATGGGAAACATAGGATTAAGCGTTTGTGGGGCCGAAATACTGTGCTTGTCAGAACAAATTCAACTTTATTTCTCTTACATGCCTGTTTATTTATGTTTTTAAGTGAAAATATATATTTTTAATTTTGTAGAAATAAAATATATTCAAATTAATTAGTAAGATCGTATTTTATATTGAATTATAATGCCGAGTTAATATATTTCCAATAAGAATACATATAAAACAAATAGTTGAGAATGATATATGATTACGCAGGACGATCAAGTGGCTCAATGGTGACACTTTATTCAAGTGAAAGATAAGTCACGATTCTTATCCTCGCGGAAGAGTTGGAGAATCGACTTTGATCAGGGAGATTAACAGAACTTGTTTAAATGCAAATATGATTGAAAAATCATTTTGAAAACAAATACAATATAAAATAGGATTATTTCGATAAATATATTAACGGCGACGAAATATATAAAAGGAACAACCAAAATTGGAAAATCTTTTTCACTACTAATAATTGGATTCTTTCTAGGAGGTGTTTGAGTGGGTTTATAATTTATAAAATGTCGTAAAGTGTTTAATAACTTTTATTTTTTTTAAAAAAATTATAAAAAATGTTATGAGTTTATAAGTTATTTAAAAAAATTGTAAGGAATTCCAATTTATTTTTCTTCAAATTAAGTAAAAAAATTTCATTTGCAACATAATAAGTTTCATGATCTTATTTTATTCAAATATTTTAACGATTTTTAAAAAAATAAAATTTAACATCCTATAAGATGAAAAAATTATCTTTTAAGCTGCACGAACTTAGCAACACCTTATTAATAAGCTTAACAACATTTGTTGTAATACTTTTAAAAAAATAAATATGAAATATATTAACCGAAATCGAATTTATTATTTTTGTAGGACAATAATCGTTATTGAAAAACTACAAGTGAAATAATAAACAAAAAATAATATAAAATAGAGAAAAAATTATAGTTAATTAATTAAATTTATTTTAAAAGTGATTTTTTCCAAATACTATCCAATTTAACTTTTATTTACTATTTACTTTTTGTGACAAATACCATCGACTTTTGATTCTGCTACAATTTTCAACTTTTTTTTTCCTATCAAAATTATTTTTCTAAAGTAGAATTTTTTGCCCGTAATGTCTGATAATACGAAATTGAATTATTATACGCATATTCAAACATATTCATGCACCACGGGTTTGTAACAATTAATACACTGGAAAACACGAAATACTTAGAAAACATGAAAATATTGTAAGGGGCTGTTTGGCTGCATGCCGGGGCACATACTACAAGAACTGTTTTAGCAGTTGTCAGCTACAAGTGGTCCTATCATGAGCTGGGAGTTCAAAATATGACAAACATTTCGACAAAGATTTGGGGTAAATTTAAATTCTTGCAGCATCACAAAATCTTAGCTTATATATAAATATGGAAATATTTGTTTTTGGGAAAAGGTAAATTTTATTAAATAAAGAAGTATATTGGTACAATACAAGATCGGATCATATCATGTTATGAGTTTATGGTATTTTTCATAATCTATACAAATCAAGTGTACTAATCGAAGGAGGTAATTCACTACTGATAATTCGTTGTTTACATTCCTCAGCTATGATGTGTCCAAAAATAGCTGGCGTGCATTTAATGCCCTGGAATCGTCTGTGATTTCGTTCTTGCCACACGTGGTAAGTCAAGAAATCCAATAGGCACTGGTAACTATCATTAACAATATGGAAATATTTTTTTCCTGCAATATTTTGCAGTGGATGTTCAATTCTACTACATACCCTTACCAAAAATATCAAAATATAAATTAAAATTTTTAATTAGTCCCCCATGTATAATTTTTTAAAGGTAAAATTACACTTTTGGTCCTATTATTTTAGGGTATTAGCACTTTTGTCCTATAACTTACTCTATTTACACATAGAATTATTTCTTTGATGAATTTAATTGGTTTTGAACATTTCACATTTGGTCCTTTTTTGGGGAAATGTGGTCCTATATTGATAATTTTAGCCATAACGGCTCATAGTTATAGAACAAAAAATGATATCTATTACAGTGTGAAAATGACCAAAATTGTCAATATAGGACAATTTATTGAAAAAGAACCAAATGTGAGACATTTAGAATTAAATTTGTTAAAAAAAAAAAAACTAAATATGTAAATAGAGTAAGTTACATGGTCAAAAGTGCAACGACCTAAAGTTATAGGATCAAAAATATAATTTTACCTTTTTTTAATTATTCTTAAATGTTAATGTTGACCGAAATTAAAATAAAATGAACGAAGTATCCCATTAACAAGTGGCTAGTCAAAATAGATAACTCAATGTAGTAGTTCCGTAATCTATCAATAATTGGAAAAAATTCATATTCTTCAATAATTTATTATTATTCTTGGATAAATTACACGAAACCCGTAAAATTAGATTCAAATTACACAAATACTCAATGCCTCTTATAATATTACAAGTACACATCTTGAAAAATGTCAATATACGTAATTGTATTAGGGTGTTCTTGTAAAATTGTCCTCCCCGAATAAGGGATATATTCATAATTACAACTATAATATAAAAAATTATACATATAAGTTTGTAAATGACATGAGATATTTATGTAATTAGATGTAATTTAAAGGGATATCAAAGCAATATACCCTACAAAATAAAGGTAGCATGATGAGAAAGGAAAAAAAAAATAATAATAAGGAGAGAATGAGATCCTTTTGGTCTTTTCTTCTATGGATCTTTGTCTTTTTTTTTTTTTTTTTTTTCTATTAATTTTCCTTTTTTAGTGTGATGAGTTTTTTTGCCTTTTCTATTTTTGTAAAGGCAAATTTAAGTGATATATCAAAAAGGGTCCCACTTCTACTCAACTTGTTTCCCAATTTCACATTACTTCTCAATTTACTTATCTATGATATGATCATTGCATCAATATATATACCACTCATTTAACATAAATTAAGTGATATATTTATGAAAGCTACTACATTTATGTCAAATTCTAACTATCAATAGTAAATTGGTTGTTTATGACTAATTTTGAGTTTTTTTGTGTTAAATAGAGGTTAATGACGTCAGTAGCGGTTTGGATTTTCTATTACAATTCTTGTTGCATTTTTTATTCTATTTTTACATCTACGACACCACGTGTATAATAGTTATAACATCAGTTTTATCTAAAGAAGATTTTAAACGTGTATATATGAAATGGAATGAAAGATGCAACATGAATTCTAATAGAAAATTCAATTTGACTTCTTCTCTTATAGAGAAGTGATGGAGAAAATTGAAATTCAGGGACCGTGTTGCCTTGTAAATATGATTCTCTTATAAGTGATAGAAAATTTGCAATTTGATTAGGCCCTGTATTACTTTGTTATGAGTTATTTGGATGACAGAATTAAAAAAAAAAAGAGTAATTATACTATATTTACTTAAATTGTTTGAGTTATTAAGCTAAAACAGTAATTAGTATCGGGCTCTTGGATCATAAATGGACCTTCGGGAGTGTTTGCAAGCACTTAAGAAAAGTACTTTTCAACTTCTGGCTCCCTAAAAATACTTTTAAAGTGTTTGGGATGCCTGCTTCTACTTCTGAAACGGCTAAGAAAAGCGTTTTTAGACCAAAAGTTAGAAGCACCTTGAGGGGTGCTTTTAGCTCCTTTGATTTTTTTTTTTTTTTTTTTTTTGTAAATGAATACAATTTTATTTCTGACAACTTTAACCTTATTATAATAATTTTAATTTAACTTTATCATTTTTAGTTTATTTTTAAAATTATATATTTAAAATTGATATCGGAGTTTTCGAATAATTTAAATTTTAACATATGAAACTTACACTGTCATATATTTAATATTTTAACTTTTCTATATTTTATGTGTTATGTCATCTAATTATATTATTTCATTCACATATTATTATTTGATTAATTAATAAAATATTTTTTTTGCAATCATGTAATTTAATTATTGTGTACGAATGAACATTATTTACTTAGTGAGAATATTATTAAATTAAACATATATTTTTTAATATTTTTAAAAACATAAATATGAAATACCAATCAAAATAAAATTTATGATTTTTTGTGAAAAATAATTATTAGTGACAAATAACAAGTGAAGTAATAAGCAGAAAATAGTATCACTTTAACACATAGGGACAAAACAATATTTCATTAATTAAGTTTATTTTAGAATTGATTAATCTCCAAACACTATTCAATTTAGCTTTTATCTGCTTTTCATTATCTTTTTACAAAAACGACCCACTTTTCATTTTCTTTTACAAAAGTTAATTTTCTAAAAGCAGAAGTTTTTGCAAACACTCTCTTCATAATGCAAAATAAATACTTTACTTATATTATTATAGGTAGGTTGAGATATTCAACCGAAATCGTAATTAGTACTGGACTTTTGGATCATAATTATAAACCTTCATAATACAAAATAAACACTTTATGATTGTAGCCCAGTATAAACATCGAGCCCGATCTTATGGATCCTCATACAAGGTATACGAACTTGTTACCCAAAACTTTGTAAGATGATTTAGAGTGACATTACATGAAAATTGAATATGATGAGGTATATTTTTTTTCTTTTTTAATTTATGTATTAAATAAATTAGTCATTGTTGAACGCAGTACTTGTGCGCTTAATTTTTTACTAAAATAATAATATATTAAAGCATGTATGTTTATATACAATCTTTATTGATTTCCAACAACTTTTTATGCAAGATAAACATTACTTCATCAAAATAATGAAAAATCTATATGATGTCAAAGCAAGTAGCATAAATTAGAAATTTAATGAGCATACAAACCTGTTTTTCTGATATTTATTGTAATTACACGTTGATTCCCTATGGTTTAAAAAATTACATATAACACCCTTGAAATATTTACTTTTATTCAATAAATAAGTTTACCCGTTAGTCAAAATTCACTAAATTTTCGAATAAGTGAAGAGGGTTTGGTGGTGAGTCATTTGGGGCTTGAAATTATTATAAATAAAGGGCTTTTTTGTCCATTTACACTCTGTATGTTGGGTATGATTGCTTTTAAGGATCATGCAATTATACCCTAATCTATAGTTTATTTATATAAATTAATTCTATTTTTTTATAACTACAAAATCATTTTTCACAGTAAAAAAGTAAACGTATTTTTGTAACAATGTTGATGTTTTCGGGGTGTATATATTTTTTAAAAATATATAGATAATTTGTATAAATAATATTATTATTTTTAATAGGTATATGTGTAATTTTACAAAAATAATGGTGGTTTATATATAAAGGCGTATATATAATTATTCCTTGCTTTTAGTAGTGGAGCCCAACTTGGGATGAAGAAATTCTGGCCATGGCCCAATCATAGAACATCCAGTTCCGGCCCAAATTTTTAAATTTTAAATAACATAAATCAATTTATATTAAAATTCACTATGCAGATTCATGTCCTTGAAATAATTTATTTTATTTTTTAACACTAATAATTCTATTAAAAAGCATACATACCCAAATTTTAGTTAACAATAAGGAATTTGTCGACGAGGTATAACTTAATTAGCAAAATTAAAATCTTGATTATAGATTCTAGTCCCCTTTATTTTAGTAATAATTATTGATTAATTATAATAATAATTAAGGTTAAATATAATTACCAGTCCCGAAGTATTCACCCTATATCAATTACCCCCAAAGTATTAAAATCTTAAAAAACCAAACCCTAACCTTTATTGTTTAAGTTTGAAAAGTCTATTTTACCTTACAAAATTGTTTTGTGAAATAAATAAAATAAATAAATAATTTAAAATGCGAAAATCACTATTTTTGTAATTCTAACTTTATTTTTCCATCGAGCTCTTTTTATTTTATAATCATAAAGTAATTGTGGCTCATTTTAAATTAAAAATAAATCTATACATGCATAAAGTCACCTCATTTATACAGTTTTCATGTATATATAAATATATTTTAATTCAATATTTTTTTTTTATTAATTCATCAGCCCTTTTGATTTTATTAATCGTATATTTATTTAAATAAATATATAAATATATATTTATATATATGCATGTATAAATTTATTTTTAATTTAGTTTTACAAACAAGTGAAATTAAAATAAAATAAGCTCAAAGTATTTAGAATTAAAAATAAAAAGTGCTCATTTTAGTTTAATTTCACGTGTTAATCAAATTAAAGATAAATTTATATATGCAAATATATTTATATATTTACTTAAACAAATATACAATTAATAACCAAAAGGGTTGATGAACTAATAAAAAATATAAAATTAATATATTTATATATATGTGGTATTTATGCATGTGTAAATTTATTTTTAACTTGATTTTGACAAACAAGTAAAACTAAAATAAAATGAAAAAGCTCGATGGTGAAACTAGAACTAGACAAATGGTGATGTTGGTATTTTAAAAATCTCTCTCTTTTTTTTTTCACAAAATAATTTTTATAAGGATAAAATGGACTTTTCAAGCTTAAAAAGTAATGTCCCTTAAAAAAAAAAACAAAAGCTTAAAAAGTAATGGACAAACGGGTTTTTGAAATTTTCAATACTTTAGAGGAATACTTGACGTGGGCTAGATACTTAAGAATGATAACTGTATGTAATCCTAATAATTATTGATTAATTACACGTACATAACATTAATTAGTGTATATTAATTATTGATTACAATTGAATTTTATCATGTAATTCTGAACTATTCTCCAAAGAATAAATAACAGTGAGGATCAAAATATAAATTCAATTATGCAATTTAACAATTTTAAAATGTTAACTGATTTTAGACCATAAATTTAATTACTAATTTAATATACACCAATTACCCATATTAAGTATATGTAACTAAGCAATAATTATTATTATATTATACCAATAATTATTATTAAAGTAGAATAATATATAAATATTAGTGATATTCAAACTTATGATCAGATACTCAACTTTGCCAGTTAAACAAATAAATTTTGAAATCTCAATTTTACCTATTTTGATTCTAACAAAATGTGTTTTTCTTAGTGGTAATAATTTAAAAAAAGATAATAATAATAATAATAATAATAATAATAATAATAATAATAATAATAATAATAATAATATAATAATTCTTTAAAAATGGGATAATTACACTTCCATCCCCTGAGATTTTGTGTAATGACACGTATCCCTTGTGGTTTAAAAAATTATATCTAACACTCCTGAACTTTACTTTTGTCTAACAAATTAGTTCATCTATTAGTCCAAATTCACTAAATTTGTTGATATTAATAGAAAATTGAATAAAAATCTGTATTTTCCCCCAATTGACTTATTACAAGTCAAATAAATTTTTTTATGATCAAATTATCCTCATACGTCTTCACGCATTAATGCATATGAGGATGTATATCTTCACTGTTATAAGGGTAGTTTAGTCTGCAAAAAAATATTTGACTTACAATAAATCAGTAACAAGTCAATCGAAGATATACATCAATTTTCATTCAATTTCTTTTGTTAATATTAATAAATTTATTGCATTTTTACTAACAGAGGGACTAATTTGTTAAACAAGAGCAAATCTTAGAGTCTTAGATATAAGTTTTTAAATTATATAAAATTTTCATATAATTACACCAAACATCATAATAGGGGATCATATTTATCCCTTTTAAAAAAAGATATTCTTGGCCCCTTGTTTGGATGAGGATTATTCTGGAAGAAGAAGAAGAAGACGGCCGAGAAGAGAGTTAAGAAAAATCGGTGGGCGTCCAAACAGCTTACAATTGCTCGATTGTAACTACACATTTCCCCTTTTGTAAAACCCCTAAAACCCAAAATCATAAACCCTAGAAACTGAAGCGAGGATATCATGGACACATCTCAAAATCAACAGCAGGCAGTGTGCGGAAAGGAAGCACTTGATCTGCTCAACTGCGTTGCTGAATCGCCTTACGATCAAGAAAAATGCCTTTCACTCCTTCAATCGTTGCGTCAATGCATTATCAATAAGGTCAGTATTTTGCGATTATTGGTTGCAGAAACACATGAATTTGCTTAATTTTATCGATCTGCAATTTTTGGGGTTCGATATTATTTTGTCATTCTCGTTTCTTTCGGATTCCAGTAGCATGATTTTTTTGCTGCTTGATTCAGTAAAGTTTCATCGGCAATTGTTCTTCACATACTAAGCCTTGTATCAGTATTTTCTTATGGAAACAGAATCCCCTTCGATACGTTCCTCAAATATGTGAATAACCTCTCCCTTCAGTTGTTAAAATTTTTGAAGTATTATCTAAGGTCACAATGCTTATTTCAGGTTCTCTTTAGTTTGTTAGCACCCAGCTTTCAGCAGCCTTTCCCTGGTAGTTGCCCACAATATTCTCCTGTAGTAGCATTGGCTTAGGTTGTAATTAATTCAGCAGCGTCGACCATAGAACCCTGTTACAAGTGGAATGTATTAGATGCCTGTCTCAGGTTGTGCAGCAAGGTTAAGAGAAGGGAGCAATTACTCATTCTTAAGACAAAAGTTCTTAAGAGCTTGTTGTCTGCAATGTGCATATGCTAATTGTTCAGATTTTGCCCTCATAAAATTCTTTTATCAAAATTAAGTTGTTTTGTGATCAGTAATTAGATTAGGTTTTTTTTCTCTGACATTGGGTTGATGAAGGTGTCACTACTTTGTATAAAGTCACTATCTTGACACGAGGGCTCATTCTTTTGAAATACTGGAATTGCATTCGGCTTTGGGTTCGGTTACTTCACATGTTTAGGTGATTTATGTGGACTGAAGATGCTATATTTTTGTTGAGTCTTGCAAACTGCTTCTTATTTGACGATTGTGGTTATGAATTCAGCTTTTATGTTCTTCCTAGTTCCTACATCGGTTAAGGCTTTTCCTCTTCATATTTTCTTCTCAGAAAGTGAAGAAATTCTCCCTGGCTGAACAGACCAGAGAACAACCAGATTCAAGTGGAAAGAAGCAGAGTTAACTGTCTGTGATCTTGGAAAGTTTGTACGCCGTGGAGTTGGCAAATTCTTCCTGCTGTTTGAAATTAAGGTCATATTTTGTGTATCCTATACGATTTTAGCGTTTACATTTTTTGCCCCTGAACAAGATATGTGATCCTGAGGGTACAACTGAAAAGCACCCTTAATTTTTGGGGCAGCATGAGATTAACATGTTTGGCGTTTCCTAATGGAACCCTCTGGTGATTCATACATCATTAGTTTAGTATCTTTTCCATTGTTGAACTTGGAAAAAAGTGTTCTGATTATATGAGAGTGGTTTTCAAGTTCCGGCTGATGCAATTTGTCGTAGTTAAACCATCTTTTAGTTATGATTGCCTTTTTCTGCCTCTGATGTGATCCAAGAAAGCTCTCAATTTAACAGGTGAACAGCGCATGAAAGGCCAATAGTTGCCATCAAACATGTATGCTAGCAACTCCTTCTGCATGCATCTGGGACATCAATTCAAATACTAGCAAAGAACTTAATACAAACGTATTGCATGCAAGAGCAACGGCCTCAAAAAGAGTTCTTCATCTTCGGTCAATCAAGTCGTAAATCTCAGAAAATTGAACAGACGAAATAACTTAACGCTCTCCAAGCTCAGAAGTTCAAGGGGGTATCAAAGGTGTGGATGAGATATGTGAGCACCAGAGCCAACAGCATCAGGCCATAAGCAACGCCCTGGTCAATTGCAGTTCCGGCTGCAGGCATTAATACAGAGGTTGAGTTCTTGCAGCATTTCTATGACCCAAAACTTGAAATGCATTGCACGAAATAATCAATCAAGAATCATCAGATCACTACCAAAAACCCATAAAACCATTTGCAGTCGACTTCAGCCTATTCCTCGCTATATAACATTTATTTTCTGTTCTTCTTTGGGAACCAAAGTTATTTACAACATCATTGACTCTACCCCAACGTCACATCCAAACTCAACCGGGCGAATTTTGTGTTATAAGATTACCCTTTATTCACATATTTTATACGCACGTTTACAATTTAACTACAGTAAATTTCGAAGCCACATTCAAGATATCATTATTTCTTCTCCCTTGACACAACGAACGGCAAATTCCAGCATTTTCCCATAACCCATAACTCCAGAAAAAAAAAGGAAAAAGAAAAAGGAAACGTAAAAGGGAAAAAATCTAAAAAAAGAAAAGAAAAAGGTGGAAAAAATTTAGAAAAACTGACCATCACTAGTAGGAGCCGGAGCAGGAGCGGGGGTCAAACCCTGGACAGCAGGCACAAAGATTGCGTAAACAATAACAAATGTGGCAAATACACCCCATGAAACCCTATAATCCATTGCCATTTTCTGTTTATTCTCTTTCGTTCTTTTTTTCTTTTTTTTTTTGGTGGGGGGGGGGGGGGGGGGGGGTTGTTTAATCTTCTCTTCTCGACGGAGTGGGCTTTGGAAGAGAGAATTGGTTCCCTATATATTGCGGGTCTGTCTGTCTGGGTAGAGAGAGAAATCAAGAGAGAGAGAGAGGGAATTGTGCAGTCTAGTTTGTATTATGGGTGGTGGGGCAAGAAAATGGAGAGCATGTTTTTTCGGCCCAATTATTTTTTTGTTAGCTGAAAAAACAAAAATTACGAAAAAAAATTTTTTTTAATCGATTAACGTTTTTATGTCGAGTCGCGTTTTCAAACCGCGACTCGACAATATATCTTTTTTTTTTTAAATAAAAATGCTCGAGTCGCGGTTTCGAGCAAAAATTCTTTTTTGCTTGTTTCAAGGCTGACCGCCCAACTTTGTGGCGGTCAGCCTTGTTTTTTTTTTTTCTTTTTTTTTTATAATTTTATATTATATTATATATATTATATAATATTATATATATTATAATTTATTTTAATATTAATAAATTATTTAAATAAATACATTAATATAACAATGATAATTAAATTAAAATAACGCATATAAAGTGAGATAATGTAAAAAAAATTTAACTATATTATAATATTTATATTTATTATAATATTTATAATAATAAATTGTAATTTTTAATTAATAAATTTTTAATATTGATTATAATTATTTAGTTATTAATTTATTATTGTCACGATTTTTATTATATAAATATATTTATAATTTATAATTTATAATTCATGGACACTCAGAAAAATTATTCGATGTAGTATCGGACATGTGTCGGGCTCGGACACGACATTGAAGTGTCCAAAAATCTAAAAAAAAGGGGGGGGGGGGAACGGTGTAGGAAACGCCATGGACACTGTTATTGACGTGTCCTACACATTCCGAACATATTTTGAATTTTTGTTTATAATTTAAAAAAAAATTGGACTATTAAAAAAAAATAGGCTTAATAAAAAAGAAAACGAATTAAATCACTATTTTTAAATTAAACGTATTAAGATAAAATTACTATCTCAATTTTTTAGTAATTTTATCTTAATATATTTAGTTTAAAAAGAGTGAATTAATTTTTTTCTTTTCTATTAACCTAAATTTTCTTTTTTATAAAATAGTCCAATTTTTTTGAAATTATAGACAAAAATTGAAAATGTGTTCGGAACATGTCGGACACGTCTTGTCTGTAGCGTTTTCTACACCGAGTCCTCTTTTTTCGTTTTTAGATTTTGGACACTTCGATGTTGTGTTCGAGCTCGACACGTGTCTGATATTACATCGAATAATGTTTTAGAGTATCCATAAATTATAAATTATAAATAATACTTATATAATACAAATCGTGATAATAATACATTAATAATAAAATAATTTATAACAAATATTATTTAATTATAAATTTATAGATATCTTAATTATAATCAATATTAAAAAATTTATTAAATAAATTATTATATTAATATTATATAATAATATATATATAATATAAAATTAAAAAGAAAAAAAAAAAAAAAACAAGGCTGACCACCAGCAAATTTCAAGAAGCAAAAAAAACTTTTGCTCGAGTCGCGGTTGCAAACCGCGACTCGAGCAAATTTTTTTTAAAAAAAAAAAATTATTGTCGAGTCGCGATTTCAAAACGCGACTCGGCATAAAAACGTTAATCAATTAAAAAAAAATATTTTTTTCATAATTTTTCTTTTTTCAGCTAATAAAAAAATAATTGGGCCATGTTTTTTCTGCAGCTTTTCCCTTTCTTGAATCGACACCGATACAGCCGGTGCTCCCTCTAAGACATGTAATCAGTGTTAATTTTGTTTTCGATAAATTCAAGACTCCCCTGTCATATATAAAAATAAGTATCAATTACACATTTATAATATAAAAAATTATATAAAAATAAAATATCAATTATCCTCCAAAGCCAGAATTAGTAGTACACGTGCATTGACAGTGATTATGGGTCTAGAAAGTGTACTTTTTTTTTTTAATAATTTTGCACTTCTCTCTAATTTAATATATATAATACTATATAATAAATAATTTGATAAATCTTAAATTAATATATAAATATTTATTAATAATAAAATATTATTTTATATATAAATATACAATTATATTAATATTTTTAATATAATATTTTTTTAATTAAATTAATTTTAAAAATAGTAGCAGTGGCTTCACCTACTCCGCTGCACTCTTAGGTGACGGCAATCGCCCAACAGCGAGGGTATCACCGTCGCCTAAAGGGGGAGGCCAAGGCCTCGCTATTGCCCCTTCTGCCGAGTAGGTGCGCGCAGGGGCAGGAAGGGGCATGGGGTGGGGGACGTAGGTTTGATTATTATTTTTTATATAATAATAATTTTATTTTTATAAATTATAATAATACGTATAATATATTTGTATTCAATTCATTTTCTAAATACATGTAGGATCAAAAAATTATAAAAAATATTCAATTGAATTGGCATGCCATGTCATTTTTTAGTAAAAATTTAAAATATCAACCACGAAAGGACTAAATTTAATCAAATTAACTTAATGAACTTATAAAAAATGAGCATCGTTATCGATCTAAAATTAATATTATGCATATTTAACGGACTAAAAAATATTTTTTTCCTATATAAAATTTTAATTATATTATAGATATATTTAATCGGCCTAAATTGACCAAAAGGGGCATTTTAATAATTGTCCTTAAAAAAATAGGCCAAAGTTGATCAGGGACAGTGTGAGTTATTGTTTATAACATAGGGGTGATTTTTTATATTTAAATTTTTACAGAATTTTTTTTATAATTTTTCATATCACTGTGATCAAAATAAATTTAACACAATTTTGGTTTCAACTTGTTATGCCAATAAATTTTTTCATGTAATAAATGAAAGGGTGGGGTGGGGGTGGGGGGGGGGGGAGGATAATTACACTCCTATCTCGTGAAGTTTGGTGTAATTGCATATAAACTTTTTGTGGTTTGAAAAATTATATCTAGTACTCTTGAGGTTTGCTTCTATCTAATAAATCAGTCTCTCCATCAGTCAAAATTCACTGAATTTGTTGATATTAAAAAATTGAATGAAAATTGATTTTTGCCCTTGATTGACATATTACTCACTTATTGCAGATCAAATTTTTTTTTCCTATAAAACTACCCTTCTTACGACGAAGATATACCTTCTCACATGCACTAATGGTGAAGATGTATGGGGTAATTTGGTTATAAAAAAATTTATTTAACATGCAATAGATCAACAATAAGTCAATCGAGAGTAAATATATATATTTTTTGTTAACATCAACAAATTCGATAAATTTTGACTAACGAGAACTGTTTTATTAGATAGAAACAAACTTCAGAGGTGCTAGATATAATTTTTCAAACTACAGAAAGTCTACGTGTAATTATACCAAACATCAAGGGAGGAGAGTGCAATTATCCAAAAAAAAAAAAAAAAAAGTTTGTCTGAAATAAGGAAAGAATAATAAATATGTATTATACTAACAATATTAAATACGAATGGCAACAGGGCAGGTTCGAGTGTGTACAAGGCTCACCTTGCCAACTCAGGAAAGGACTCGAGATCCACCCGTCCCACCCCACTATAAAACCCGTCGGAGCGGGTGGGTTTGATCCAATTTTCTATTTTTTTTTAAAAAAAAATATTTCTTAAAATATAAAGAAAAAGAAATTCTGACATATCACTTACAAATAAAATTGTTTCATTCGCTAACTCAAATTAATATTCAAGTTAAAAAAAAAAAAAAGTCCCAAATACGAGTAAGATTGTTCATAGTAACCCAAACAAATATAAAACTCGTCAAATATTGTGGGGACTACTAACTGTTAAATGATAATCTATCTTTACATAAAAAATTAAATATATATATATATATATATATATATATATATATATATTAAATAAATTCTACTGGTTGGATTCTACGGGCGCAGATCCCATTACTGGCCCTAATAATAAGTATAATCACACTTGGTTCTTAAGATATTCGCATCATGATTGAATTTTTTATCATAAAAAGATTAAGAATAGAATACACAAAAACCTATATAAAGCAGAGTTACACTATCGACCTTCTACTTATGAGGCGTTTGGTTGGGCTTAGGGTGTAAACGAGTTGAGATCGATAAAATTTTTTTGGCTCAAGATTGAGCTCAACGAGCCCAAAATAGTTTGTCTCGAGCTTGATCACGATCACATAATTTTGAGCTCGAGCTTTATTTTTTAAAATTTTATCAATAAAATTAAAAATTATTTTAGAATTTTTATCTATTATGTTAGATGACAATCCAAATTATTTTTAACATAAATATATTCCTAATTTTCTTCAACTATTTGATAATTTAAAAAATCAATAATTAATATAAAATAAAATATACTATGAACTTACTAACTTGTTGATTAAGCTTATTTTTGTATAGAAACTAAATATATAAATAAAATTATCATATTTTATCATTAGCTAAATTAAAAATATGTAATATTACTTAATAATTATAATATATGAGTTAATTATATATAAAAAAATTGAAAAATAAAAAAATATACAAACATTAAAAAAAAAAGGCTTGCGAGCTCCAAATCCAGCTCGACTTGTCTGCACCCATAGTTGAGCTTAATTTTTAAAAATACTTTATGAAATATTTAAATTTTATAACATTTCAAAATAAGATATTTTAAATTCTATAAACTTTTTTTAAAAAAAAAGTTAATGTCACCCATTTTTATAAAACATCTTAAAAACTTTATAAAATTAATACATTTTATAAGAAAAAAATATCTTTGATCTCATTTTTGCTGAAAGGAGAAAACTTTTGCTTTTAGAAAAATATTATTTTAAAAAAAAGAATTGAAAATTATAGCAGAATAAAAAGTGACCAATCTTTGTAAAATAAGTGAAAAGAAGACAAAAGTTAAATTAAATAGTATTTGGGCAAAAATTACTTCTAAAGTAAACTTAATTGATTGAAAATCATTTTGTTCCTATTTATTAAAAAAGATACTACTTTTGTTTATATTTGCACTTGTTGTTTGTCAATATTAATTATTTTTCAAAAAAATAGTAAATTTTATTTTGATTAGTATGTTTCATATTTTATTTTTTGAAAAAGTATTAATAACAAACGAGTGTATAATTTAATAGTGCTCCCACTAAGTAATATAATTATAAATTCATACAAATAATTAAACTTGAATGATTGCAAAAAAAATATCTTTTTATTAATTAATCATAGCCATTTCTTTTAATGATATAGGAATAAGATAATTAGTTAGTATATCAAATAAAATATAAAAATTCTAAAATATTTAATATGTAAAAGTATAAATTTTATGCTGGTTAAATTATTCAAATTATTTAAAAATTTCAACATCAACTTTAAATATGCAATTTAAAAAATAAAAATAAAAAATTGAATTAAAAGTATTTTAATAAGAGTAAAATAGTAACACATAACATTAGATTTATCTATACTATTATAAAAGAAAACTCATTTGGCGTACCAACTTTACAATGTCCAAATTTATCCTTCATTCCATTTATTCTCGTTAAAAAACTTGGGTCAATTTAATAATTTTAATATTTTTTATTAATTTCACAATTATTTATTTTTCTTAATTACCCACTACTCCACATTTCTCTCTCACCTTAATTTCATATTTATTATATTTTATTATTATAATTTAACTTTTTATTTTTTTATAATTTTTTTTTATAATAAAAAACCAAAGAGAATCGGTTACCGGTGAAAGAAGGACGCGCGACTGCGACCACGCGTGTCTCAGCTCCTTGCAGACTATTGGTTTTCCACATGCATTGCACGGTGTGGATTCGGCTAGTTATGAGGCCACAACTCCGGTGCAGATAGTTCCACGTGGCTTAATTTTATTGGGTCGTGTTTATTTTGCGATATCAATCAATCCTTGCACGCTTTATGTGTGCCTAAGTTAAGGTCCAAAATTTAAAATATCATTAATGTGTTTCTTATGATAAGAATTTTCAACACTTAGGAATTCAATCAATCATCATTAATAGTATCAAATCATATTTTATACGTTTTTTCTTCACTAAAATTTAATTTAATGGTATTAATGAACTTATTAATATAATGTTATTTAGTAGTTTATTTATATTATTTATTAGGTTTGAGGGCGTTATAATAACCACTTTTGATTAATAAGATTGATGCATACTAGAATCCGATAGTATTAGAAAGGATTTAAAAAAAAAATAATTTTGACATCAAATATATATATATATATTGATCGAAATATCCTTAATGATATTTAAATTTTTTATACGAAAATAATCTTCTTTTTAAATTTTTTCTGTCAATAGTATTCTATTCATGCACATAAAAAGTTAATAAAAGTTTGTTTAAGAAGTATGAATTATATTAGTTATTTAATTTTATTTTTTTCTCTTTATATAATTAAATAAAAGACGGTGAAAGTTTATTGAGTCTCATAATTACTATTTCTCGTTTGATCATTTTATAACAAATATATATTTTTAGAGAAAATAAAATAAAATAATTCAAATATAAACAAGACATTCATAATGCTCCATTCCCTTAAAAAAAAAAAAAAAATTGAAGCTCCATTAATTTTTAATGAAATTAAAACGTCATCAATATCCCGTGAGGTGGGATATAAAATCACCCGTTCAGAACAAAAAAGAAAAAAAAATAAACTTCTCTCGACAAACATGACTCTAAAATTTTGAAGCCTTATTTATTAATAATAATTTGTCTTAAAATTCAATTTACTTATCATTGAACCAATATCTTGTGGATGTTTTCTTAGTCTCATACTAAATGCATACTTAGTATTTTTTCCTACAAAAGCAAAAATATACCTACATGATTTAGGTGATATAAAGTATAATGACAAGGGCAAGAAATATATAAAATAAAATAAAAAAATGATTTGGGCTTTATTTCTTGAAACTTGGGTTTGCTCCTCTTTCAGCCCAAATCTTAAAGGCCCAAACCAAGGCCCAATTAATGAGGCCAATAAATCTAAATGATTGAGTTTAGTCCCTATATCTAATGAAAAATTCTTATTCAAAATAGATTTTTAAATTTGTCCTAATTGAATCAATTACACTGCAATAATAGTATATTTATCGTGTAATTAAGGGGTGTTTGTAATAGTTTCTGCTTTTGGGATGGGAATGCTAGGGGTGTTTAGGGTGCAATTTTCATTTTTTTTTTTTTAAAACTATTTTTAAATTGAATTGCCGTTGACGGTTATATAAAATAATTTTTTAAATTGCCACTTTTAAAATCAAAATCAAACGTGCAATTTTAGGCGGTTTGGAGGTTTTAATACATTAAATATGCATTGATCTTATGAAATTCATTGTCTATATATGAATTGCATAGCTTGGGTGGAACTAGACCTATATGTTTGTTGTATAATTAACTTATATCATTTTGCAGCGAGAAGTATCTTTTTATGTACAAATCGAAAACATTTGTACACTAATATTGTTACAAGTTCTCCGTTTCACGTCACATGAGAGAGGGGTTTTGGGGTGTGTATAAAGTGGGGTATCCCTTTTTAGTAATCGATTTTCTAGAAATGGAGGTGGGGCCCATTACAACTAGGCGTAATTAATAAATTTGATTACAATATTTATAAAACTTAATGAGTGTATGTCGAAAATATTGAGTTTCTATTCTTTTTTTTAAAAAATAAACTATTATGTATATGACAAGGTGAATACGTAATAAGGTTTTACAACCTCATATATCATTAATAAAAAAAATTGGGATAATTACACTCCCCTCCCCTAATGTTTGGTGTAATTACACGTAAACTCCCTATAATTTGGGAAATTACATCTAGCACATTTGAGATTTGCTTCTATCTAACAAATAAATCTCTCCATTAGTTAAAATTCATAGAACTTGCTTATATTAATACAAAAATTTATATTTACATCATATTGACTTATTATTGATTTATGACAGATCAAATAAATTTTTTGATAATCAAAATAACCTCATACGTCCTCACGCATTAATGTATGTGATGAGGTACATATTCGCCGTTATAAGTGCAATTTAGTCAGAAAAAAATTATTTGACGTGCTAATTAAGTCAATAATAAGTCAATCGAGGGTAAATATCAATTTTCATTCAATTTTTTTGTTAATATCAGCAAATACAATGAATTTTAACTAACAGAAAAAATTTATTTGTTAGACAGAAGAAAACTTTAAGGATGCTAGATGTAATTTTTCAAACCACAAGGAATCTACGCATAATTACACCGAACCTCAGAAGATAGGAGCGTAATTATCCCTATAAAATTTCTTCGAAACCTACAATATTTTAGATGGTTTACTTCAACAATAAACTTTTGAATTATTTAAAAAATAGTATTGTGGAACTTATAAAACGTTATTAATAACAAATTTTCATTGACGTATGTGATCAATCCAAAATCAAAAGAGTTTAATTAAAATTTTTAAAAGTAAATTTTCAAGATCATAGGAACACCACTAATATGAGTATTTTAATTTACTTATATAATAGTTTCTTCGTCTAATATTACTATCTTAATCTTAACGAATTAATAATGTGATTATATGTACTTAAAAGAATTTGAAAATTAGAAGTAGTTAACCATTTTTTCAAAAAAAAAAAAAAAGTAGTTAACCATTATATATTTGTTCATTATACCTCAAGTCCACCACGTACCTAACAAGTAATTTTCAGTGACAACAAGTGGTTCTTAAAAATAAAAAAAAAATAAAAAAATAAAATAAAAAAAAAACCTTAGAAAAATCAAATCATATATAGCCGCCTGAAAAATTAGTCCTAAATATTTCTGATCCAAAAAGATTGCCTGGATAGCAAGGCACACAATTTAATAAATGAGGGAATTTAATGTCTGCATGTAAGAACCCAATACATGTACGTGTACGTGTGGTGCCACTCTTACTACATTATTTCATGTTTGAAAATAATGTACAACATGATTTTGATGGATTTTATTACATCTATCTATGTTTTATTTATATGATTTAGCCATCACCCTTATCCTAATTTGATCCATTTAATTTAGGCAACAACAATATTTTCATTCATCAAATTTTAATTCAACTTGTATAATCATTAGAATTTTCGACTTCCGTGTGATATACGTATGTGCACTTAGGTACACTACATTATAGTCACATCAGTTTCAAAATTATGACAAATCAATAAGCAAATTCTGTGATTTTAATTATAGTCAAAATATTTGCAATGATTTTTAGCTGTGGTTAATATTTTTGACATCGTTTGCAGAAACAACGACTAATTAGCAAAGTCGTAATTAATTAATATTTATTATTTTTTTTACTTTAATCATGATTAGTTATTACCGTAGTAATATATATAGTGATATGTTGAAAAACAAAAACTAAATATGGTGAAATTATCTGTATATTTCCTTTGACAATATATTAATCAAAGCATATATAGCTACGATGCTTGCTAGTAAAATCATTGTCTTTATATATGTTAATAATTAAATAAGATGTAATTTTCCTAGGCTTCAAATTTTTGTTTTATATGTTAAATAACAGGAAATATTTGATATTATTAAAAACAAAAAGAAAAGGAAAGGAATTACTTCATAAGTATACATATTTCAACTTTTTAAGTATTTGAGTCTCTATTGCCACTACAAAAAAAAAAAAAAAAAAAAAAATCGTGATATTACAAATGATCATGGTTTAAAAACTATGATATATTAATAATATTAACCATGATCAAATAAAATTAATAAAAAAATTTAAATTTTCACCACAACTGATCGATTAATATTTGCTATGATTTTTAACCATAGCTAATGTTTTGACTCACTTATAAAAACGATGATTAATGGCTGTTGTAAAATGCAAAGTGGATAGAACCACTTACAATAGTCAAGTATTTATAAGATTACGATTGCAAGTAAATTCGTATTTGAATATTTTTTTTTTTAGAAAAGCACAGCTCGTTCCACTTAAAAATAAAATTTTAAGTGGTGTTCTTGGTGAAATTGAGGACTACTGCACGACGCCTCAAGTTAAATTTATATAACAATTCGTAATTTTTGCTATGTCGAATGAATATAGGTATTTAATCAACTTTTAATAATGATACGTTGTTTATTTAATTGGTTTGAAGTTGTTGGTATGTCTTATTTAAGTTGTGGGTGATTTAGAACTATTAATATATTGCTTATTGAATATTGTAATAGTATGTTGATTGATTTAAAAACATCGATACATTACTTTGGTCCATAGTGAATATATAATAAATAGGAATACTATTAAGAAGTTCAATATGAAAAGTTTAATGTAGTAAAAATGCTTAATATTATAATTTCTTCGAAAACAATTTGATATCGCTTATAATTACCTATTTTTTCCTACTATATATCTATAATTGTAATTGATCATTAATACAAGATTATACAGTTAATAATATGTGTGTATATATATATATATATATTCATGTTTTTTGGCTATAAATGCTTTACATTAACAAAAATACGCATTGATTATACCTTAGGTTACCGTATGTATGTACCACTGAATAATAAATATTCAGTTTTAAATACATATAATTATATATCGAAAGAGTAAAATTCAAATTTAATGACAATCATATACTACTGCCACAAAATTTATTAAATTAAGTAATTCTAATTTTTACATAGTTTTTTCCATAGGAATATAAATATAACTCTAATTACAAACATAAAATATATAGTAAAATATTAAATAATTTTATTATTTTTATAGCTAGTTAATTAATAACATCAACTATTAATTATCTATATTATATATATATATATATATATATATATATATATATATATATGAAATTATCTAGTCTAGAGCTGGTCAGGCCAAAGAAACGCTCCGATGGCGAACTTTCTCTTCTGATGAACATCTCCGGCGACGGGAAGGCCGTACTCTTTGAGCAGGCAGTCCAGCTGCCACTCCGGCATCTTCTCGTAGTCGGACTTCTTGTACCTTGGGTAGTGAAGAGGCATCTGAAAACCACAACCCTTTGTGTTCATCACACTGCTCGGTTGCTGCTGCTGGTGGCCGTTCGGCCTTACCGCCGTTGACGGTGGCGCATGCTGTAGAAGCAGTTGCTACGCTGCTCATAGTTTCTTCGCTGAGTGGAGTGCTGTGTATATATGTTATGATGATCTACCTCCAGTTCTTGCCTATTTATAGCTAGGGTAGCCACTAGCTACATTGTTTAGTTTATTAATTAATGATTTGGAATATTAATTAATTGGAATATTCTACAAGTTTCCTTTCCTCCTATATATATATATTAGTCATTGTGGCATAGCAACCCTATGTGTATATAATTAATAATTTTTTACACTTTAACATCTATTATATAAGAGTAAAATATATAAATCAATATATTAAATTTAAAAAAAGAAAGAAAAAAAGAAAGAAAAGAAAAAAATTAATTTATCAGTTAAAATAAAATTTAATAACTTGAATAAGTTAGTTATATTATTAGTTTAATGGCATTTTTTATATAGTTTAGATATAGATATAGAAGATATAGATACAGTAAATAATAGAAATGCTAATTTTGGCATTTCAAAAAAATAGTGCAGCGGTGTTATGTAACTTTCATTTATGAGTGTACAATGGGTTTCTTTTTTATATTAGTATAAATATATACATATTTCTTCTTAATTGGAAACTTTGAGAATTAATTATAGGATGTATTATTGTTGAAATAATATGATGGGGTTGATATGAATTATATGTAATTAAAAAGAGTAAATTATCCTCACTTTAAAATATAAATAAATAAATATAGGAGTTTAGTCGTTTTGTAGTCAATACTAGAAGGCTATGGGCTAAAAGTCATGATAAATAATTATTATTAATCATAATTAAATAAAATAAAAAATTTTATCTTACGCATCATAGTAAAAATATTTGCCATGACTTTTAGCCATGATCAAATATTTTAGCCATGCAAACAAGACACTTTCAACATACGTTGTGTGGTCATGATCAACGACTATTTATTATAATTATTTTATTTTGATAATTACTTATAGTTAAATATTATATTTGTTGTAGTGCGAATATTATTATTTTACTTAGAAAACGAAATAATGCAATATTTTAAAGCAAAATGAGGCAATATTTTGATTTTCTTTAAATCATTACAAATAAACTTAACTTTATATAATTTCAACAATGTTATTAAACTATGACGTTTCCTATATAGTTTTATCTACTTATGTATGAATGCATTTGCTATTTTTCATGTAAAAATACGAATACACGCATGATATGAAGATTAAAAAAGAAATAATAAAGTACTATAAAAAAAGAAATAATAAAGTACTATACAAAAAAAAAACATTACCTTATAACTGACTTGCTTATAAAACTTAATATTTTTTTAAAAACATCTAAGAATAAATTGAAAATTAAAGATCGATTATGACATCCTAAGGGAGCATTATATTTTAGGGTTAATTATACTTAAACTCCCAAAATACGAATTACATTTTCTTTCAGAATTTTTTTTGAAATTACACTTACATCCTTTTCAATTTTTTTATGTATATTTTTGTACCTATAAAGGGATAAATATAATAATTATATTTTTTCTATTACAAAACTATTGCATGAGAATATTAGATGAATGGTCAAATTAAATTTTTATGTATTTATTTTGCTAACGTCGTTATTTTTCTGTCTAAATCCTAATGAATGGGATCACGTGTAAACAATAAATTTTCAAAGAGGATGTAAATATAATTTTAAAACATTTTTAAGAGAGTATAATTTCCACATATCTAAAGAAAATCTAAGTATATCTAACCTATATTTTATAAAGAACCCTAATGGAAGGGAATGCTATAAATAAATATATAAACATATACGGGAGATTTTATAATTTTAAAAAAATCTAATATAATTAGTCGTCAAAAGATAATTATTAGTTGTTAAATAATAATTAATCATTGGTACATATACTATATATATATATATATATATATATATATATATGTTACATTTATTAGTTTAGAAGGATAAATATTACATGACGAATAATTCAGTGGGGCAAAGTGTATTTTACCCTTAAAAAAATGGTGATAAAAAAAGATGAAAGAAATTTAAAAAAAAAAGAAAAGAAAAGAAATAACTATAAAAAAATAACGGAGATGGGAAGTTAGATGAAAATTTTAAAAAAGTAAAATAAATTATATAAACATACAAAAAAAAATAAAAATAAATTATAGACACCAAAGAGATGCTCTGCTCTCCCTTTATATTTGTCCTCAATTGTTCAACTTCGAACAAAATCTTAACAGGAATGTCAATTTCTTCCAATTTAAAAAGTTTACTTACCAAATCAAATTCTAACATTTTGCATGAACATAATACAACACAAAATTAAGTAATAGTTGACTACATTTCCTCAAAAATTCACAACCCCGTAATAGCTGGTAATTTCATTATTTTCCTCAGAAAATTTCCATTTATAAAAGCTGATCATGTTGTTAAAGCTTTGTTTATTAATTAACATATTTTCATATTTTTACTTAATTATTCTACATTAATTAATTATTAAGTATGTAATTAGAACCATCCACATTTCTCATTATTATTTTTCCTCTGCAATCTTACACTCAAAGGGCTGACTAAGCTTATGATATTGATCAGTTGCTAAATTTCATTGGTCTCTATCGAAAATGCAATGAAGATTAACAATTTTTAGAGTTTTCAATAGGATTTTTAAGTCCACAGATAACGAGAAAAAGTAAACAAAAAGGGTAATCAAGCAGGTATGGAATTTTATTTTGCTTGAATTTCTTAATATTTTTTCATTATCTTATTCTATTTTATATTTCACGTACATGTGCTTTTTTTTTTATGAATTATAGATTTAAATGCAAGAATACTCGTTCACATATATAATTTCCATAATTTCGGAACAAAAAGGACTGAAACCCATGAGTTCAAACTTGTTTAGAAGACCTCAGTCTCAACCACTTGGCTAAAACATCATCGGTGAATTAGTGTAATAATCTTTTCTTCCATTTTGTCATCATCAATCAATCTTTACCCATCAATAAAGCTATTGGTAAAATTGAGGCTTCACAACTAAAAAGCAGAGTTTGTGTGGATGTATGTTTATTTCATACTAATTTATTATTTATGTATTTTGTTTGAACATATTCATTGATTTATATTATTGATATATTAATTAAATTATATAATAAAGGGTAAATACACTTTGCACTCTTGAATTATATACGCATAAAATACACTTACACCCTTAAACTATGTATAAAGTGCAATTTTTTTGTGGTCCTTATTCATTCTCTACTCATTCAAAGCATAAATCAACTCATCTCATACCATATCAAGGTGACGGTGAATCGCTAGATCACACATATGTAACCTTCATTTTGCAAGATTTGTTAATTATATTGACACCCTTTGATTAAGGTCAAAATACACAAACATCCTTATTCTTATTCTGTAAAATTGCAACTACACTCTGTGAAGTTATAATTGTAATTATAATTACACCATTTATTCAAATGCAAAATTTACACAAACATCCCTGAAAAGTATTACACGAACACTCTTCTTCAGGGAGTGTAGCTGTAATTTTGTAAAACACAGGGGAGTATTTGTGTAATTTGACCTAACCTTAGTGGGTGCCAATGTAATTTACCCAATATTTAATAAATTCATTGAAAATGGATGATGCAGAATTCATAGCAGAATTGTCCAGTGGTTAAGATTGAGGTTGTATAATTAGTTCGAAATCATCATAGATTCGAATTTCATCAAATGTATGTTGTTTGCTTTACTTTATTTAATTTTATTATAATTTACTAATTCATAATTTTTAATTATATTAATATATTAATTGAATCTCCTATGCTCAATTTATTCAAACATTGAAAGGTAGTGGGAAATGGTTGATTAAAGGGACGGATGGGTAATGAATTCATTAAAGAAAGCAATACATAAAAATATACAAAATTAAGAAAAAAAAATCACAAAAGGAATTACTCGTGTGTTGAATTTCATTATACTAAAGAATTTAAAAATAAAAAAGAAAAAAAAGAAAGAAAATGAGTCTTGACTTTCGTCATCAGTCGAGATGCATATTCAATGCGTGTATAAATATAATAATATTTTTATTTAATTAATATATTTTTAAAATGTAATTGAGTAAAATAAATAAATGAAAGAAGAAAATCAATTTAGAAACAAAAATATGAATTAATGACATAATAAATGGGAAGAAAATAGTTCTTGAACGTGGGAAGTGAAAAAAAATTTTCTTTCTTTAATTAGCAATCGTGCCATGTTGTTCATCCATGCATACAATAAATAAATTATAAATAATATAAAATATATTAATTTGACAGTTAAATCGATGTACAACCTGAAAAGTTGAATAACTTAATTATTTTATCAATTGAATATAATTTTTTAAATAATAAAACAATTAATACATTGGTGTCAAAATTGCTATTTTGTTCTAAAGCGCTTCTTTTATTTATAATAGTATAGATAAAAAAAATATTTCTCTTTTCAATTAAAATATAGGAACATAAAGAAAAAGGATGTTTTACCAATAAATTACTGTATTTTAATTAATTAAACACATTTTTCACATTGCTATAATTAATGTTTTTCAACTATGTTTGGTCTCTTCGACAACTTTCTTCAAAATTTTCATAGGGGAGAGTCTTAAATTATATTTTTTAAAATATAATTTATACTTGATTGAAGGATTTGGCCAAATGATTTCGGGCTTCATTTGGATTAACGAATTTAATTTGAGGGAACGATTTAAAAGAAAATATAATTTCAAAAAATTTTAAATTCATTATAATCTATACTATATAAAAAAGAAAATGCTCCACACTCACAAATGACTATTAATTATACTGCGACACCAATTTTTTATAAAGTCAAAAATGCCATTCAATCAATAAAATAACTAACTTATTTAACTTTTCAAAATTTACATTAATTATTTTCTTTTCTTTGTTTTCTTTCTTTTATTTCTAATGTAATGTATTGATTATATATATATATATATATATATATATATATAATATTATTTTTAATATATTTTAAAGTACGAAAAAAAATATTCATTATATGCATGCAGGAATGGCATGCCACAACAGATAGTATTAGTAAAAATAACTAAAATGATAACTGAAAGATTTTAAATCATTTAAAATATAGAATTATCTTAATAAGTATAGTGGAATTTTTTTAAGAAAACTGGTAATTGAGACAAATATTCATACGTCTGATAGAACTCGAATCCAAAAGTTTGAACTTGTTCATGTAGTCCCACCCTTGACAACTAAGCTATGACATTTTTGGTAGTATATATAGTTGGACTTAAAATCATGGCTCCATATACATGGATACTAACACAATTGTCAGATAATTTGATAGTAATTGCCTAAATGGATTGAAATCTATCACAAATATAGGGTAAATTTTAACTGACTCTCTTGAAATTTTCTGTAACTACAAATACTTTCTTGTTATTTGAAATTTACTATGATATTTATAATTTCAGGAAAATTTTTAATTTTTTATAAAATGATAACGTATTTGTAATTAAGAAAAATTTAAAAAGAGTCCATTATGTGTTTGTGTGTGTGTATATATATATATATTCAGGCTCTCTCGTGATGGATGCTTTACCTTAACAAAAATACGCGTTGATTTCAGTTTGAAATACATATAATTATATATCGAAAGAGTAAAATTCAAATTAAACGACTATCATATTACTGGCACAAAATTTATTAAAGTAATTTTAATGTTTACATAGTTTTTTCCATAGGAATATAAATTAAATCTAGTTACAAACATAAAAATATAGTAAAATTTAAATAATTCCATTAATTAATAACATTAACTATATATATATATATATGATTTATCTAATCTAGAGCTGGTCGGGCCAAAGAAAGGCTCCGATGGCGAACTTTCTCTTCTCATGAACATCTCCGGCGACGGGCTGGCCGTACTCTTTGAGCAGGCAGTCCAGCTGCCACTCCGGCATCTTCTCGTAGTCGGACTTCTTGTACCTTGGGTAGTGAAGAGGCATCTGAAAACCACAACCCTTTGTGTTCATCACACTACTCGCTTGCTGGCGGTGGTGCTGGTGGCCGTTCGGCCCTGCGCCGCCGTTCACGGTGGCGCATGCTGCAGAAGCAGCTGCTTCGGTGCTCATAGTTTCTTCGATGAGTGGAGTGCTGTGCATATATGTTATGATGATCTACCTCCACTTCTTGCCTATTTATAGCTACATTGTTAAATTAATTAATGACTTGGAATATTAATTTATTGAATATTCTACAACTTTCCTTTCCTCCTATATATAATATATATACGTATTTTTTCTTAATTGGAAACTTTGAGAATTAATTATAGGATGTTATTATTGTTGGAAATAATATAATGGGTTTGATATATATATATATATATATTATATATATATATATGTATATATGTAATTAGAAAGACTAAATTATCCTCTTTTGAAAGTAAAAATAAGGGATAACTATACTCTTCTCAGCTGAAATTTTGTATAATTATACATAAGTTTCTTGTAATTTGAAATATTACATTTAGTATCCCTAAAGTTTACTTTGATCTAACAAAAAAGGTTCCTTTGTTAGTGAAATTTTACTTAATTTGCTAATATTAATAAAAAAAATTAAATAAAAACTGATATTTACCTTCGATTGGTTTATTACTTATCTTTTTCATCTCACACCATAATAGTTTTTATATGCACAAGAGAATTGCGTGCGACGATAACTAATATATAAACTTAAAAGAGATATTTTATTATTAAAAAAAATTCTAATAATTAATTGTCAAAAGATAATGATTAATTGCTAAACAATAATTAGAGGTTGTTTGACTAAACTTTTTTAAAACATCTTATAAGCTCCTACATTTTAGAAGATATTTTAGGAGCTTATAAGATGTTGAATTTTATTTGAAAAATAAGCTCCTGAAGTTTGGATAAAATAAGATGTTAAAACTTATAAGATGTTAGGGGTTTGGCATAGTAAGGTCTTTAATTGGAAAAATGACTAAAATGGACATGATACCATTAGAATCAAATAAGTTGTTATTTTTTAACATATTTTATTTTAACAAAATTTAAAATGCTTTTTATAAATAATACACATTAGTTTAATTCAAAATTAAAATTTAATAGATAGTCATTTTACAATAAAAAAAAATTGACAAATTACTACCTAAATTTTTGAAAATAAAATAATATATATGTACATTCATGCTAGTCGAATATTAATATAGATATATAATTGATATTTTCTTTGTTAATGCAATGATTATTTCTATTTGTATAATATAATGTCTTGAACTTATATTTTTCAGTAAATATAATATCAATACCAACTTTATTTTATTTTGGAATAATTTATTATTAAATAATAAAATATTCTCCTTTTCGAATGTTATAAAATTTAAATAACAAAAAAATTTCCTTAAATTCTAGAGAGAGAGAGAGGAGTATGTGTGGGTGAAAGGGAGAAGTCTGTGTAAGCACATGTATCAAATTATTTTTATCTTATGACATTAATTTTATATAATTTATTTTTTAAAAAGCTTATAAAATTCAAACATCTTATTTCAAGTTTTAAACGCTCTCAAACATCATGTTTTTCAGTAGTCTTTACCAGAAGAAAACCAGTAGGGACAGCGGACTAGCTAGAAAGAATAGATGCAATGCATTATTGTAATGAGAAAAGGAATGATGTAGACTACACTGACATGTCTGAATTTGTACATGGTACCTTTCCCCCTAAACCTATGTTTACATTTTGTAATGACTAGCACCGTACCAAAACTATGCTCTTCCCATTCATTCAATCATACAACATTAGCCACCCATTCATAGACACATATGTGTTATATTTTTCTAAGAACCTCTCTAAAAAGACATTTTATTACTTCAAAATGAGATAAATTACAACCACCCCTAATCATCATTATTTCATCTTTTATTTTAACGTTTTCGGACATCACATCAACTATCAGCATTATCTTAGTCGAAACTAAATACGTACTTAAAATCGTGAACGAAATGAGATCTATGACAAGCAATGGACAACATAAGATTTAAGTCTCACTATAGCTTCCTAACCAGCTTTAGCTTAATTCACAAAATGCATATGAAGAACTAATTATTCAGCAAGAATGAAACAGAGAGTACGACGAATCAACTCTACTTCTTTTTTTCGATTTGTTTCCACTTCCATGCATGGAATAAGAATAGGAGTACAAATACAGCAACTAATGGCAATCTGGTATAGGCTAACCTTGTACAATTGTTCTACACATGGATATACAATGAATGTGGCTAACAGACTATCTCACCCACACAACGTCGTACTTACAATCCTATAATATGAACAAATAAAATTTCCATTTGCAGAGCAGAGCACTCAACTGGTTGGCTAATAAAATCTGTTTGGTCTCTAGCAACTTCCGTGACACAAGAATGTCTCTCATCTCTAGTAAGAATTCAACTTAAGGCCTATTATTTTGGCTGAAAGGAGTATATCGAGACATGGAAATAATAGAAATCCCATTTCTTCAGAAGCTGAAACTTGAATTTCCGCGGACCATGGAGGTGATAAAATGAGCCAACATAAGACATTTATGATGTTTCAGCGACGTGCAAGCTACGAAAATTATGGCACAGCATAGGAAAAAGAATGTTACTAAACCATCTGCAGAAGTTTGATACACCCGGATGAATTGGCAGCAACCACCATGTTTGATTTCTGTCTCCAGCAAACACTTGAAACAAACTGTCCATTGTCGTCTTCAGTCTCCTTACCAGTTATGGGATCAATGGAGCCAAATTTGTGGGCAGTAATTGGCATGGGCAAAGACTTGTAATAGGCAAATACCTATACGCAAACGTGTAGAAAAATGCAAAAACTTGAGATTGACGGGCGACAGCTAAAACTGATAAAGAGCTCCAAGAAATTAAAAAATAAAACACAAGTAGCACATATACAATCATGTTAATGCTATATGTTTTGAAATTTATTTCCAGACCATCTTTGGTCTTCCAACAGATATCTTCTCAATAGGAAATAAGAAGAAAAACCTCAGACAATATGAAAAGAGGTCACTTATTTTTTATGTAAAAAATATGAAAGATGTGGTAAGAAGTGCGGATCACCTCGTTTGTCTCTGAACCACATGTTATATATCCATCAGCAACTGATAGGCCAACAAAGTTCTGCAAGAGCAGGAGAGAAAAGTTAGGCAACAAAGTCTCCCAATGTACTAGGTGAAGAAAACTACTCCTTGTGAGGCACAGCTACCAACTAACCTTCTCATTTGTGTGCCCTCTAAGAGTTAAAATACAAGCATTTCTTGACAAACAATTGGTACTTGTCTTATTCAGATCCCAAACTTTCAGTGTGTTGTCAGTAGATGCAGAAATAAGCGTTCCGCATCCAAGAATTTTGAGTAGCTAACAGCTTTCTCATGGCCAGCTAATATGCACCAAGGTGTAGAAACATTGCGAAGATCATAGCAGTAGGTCTTGTAATCGGCAGAGCTAAAAGACAACAAATGAGTGGAGTAGGCTGAGAACTGCACACAGCAAACATTTGCATTGTTCCTGATCGTGCATAAACTGTTTTTCTGCACCAAAGAATAAAAGTCAGTTGTATAGCCATACAACAATCACACCAAAAATATGAAATGTGCTAAAGCCAATAACCGATTTGGACAAAGCAGGCCAGGTATCAACCCTGATAGGCCAAGTGCAAGAACTAAAACCAAAGCGACTTCAGTAGAAGGCAATCAACAAACAAAATTTTCCATATGTTATGCTTTATCAGAGCTGTTAGCGGTGGTCATACGCAGATCATATAGCAGCGTAAAGGAATGAGCTGAATGCCATTGATGTTTAGTAAATGCAAGTTCCAATCTAACATTCATTTATGTGGAAACATTAAATTGTGACAACCGGAGAGAGTATTTCTCCAACTTCCATAAGTCTAGATGCATAAGATACACACTAAAACCAAAAAAAGCAAAAGCATACTTCATTGATGCTCCAAAGCTTCACCAAACGATCATCACTGCCACTGGCTATTTTCATCGGATCAACACGAGAGAAATCAACAGACCAAGCCCTCTCACTATGCTCAATGAAATGACAAAACTCTTGACCAGTTGCTGCGTCCCATAACTACAACCATTCAGGTATGTTATGTCAGCAACTCAGAGATAAAGTATTAAACCAATAAAAACATTAGAGGTCACAGTAACAGGAGATAACACTGGGAAGGATATCAGGAAACATTACCATGTTGTCAAGGAAAGGAGATTTATTGTTCAAGTGTAGGTATTAGAAGGATACCGAATAAATTATAAGTATCGTAATAGATAATACTGTGAAACTAAACAATATCTACACATATGTATATATTAGACACACATATATTTATATATCATAAATATATCATCACTCCACACTCCCACTATCTTCTGGGCTAATGAGATTGCAACAATTCTGAGTCTGTCTTGCGTGCTCTAGCCATTCTCACTCCAAGACATTGAACAAACAGAACTCGAGTACATCTTGGAAGAAATCAGAGTAGTGACACCAATCTATCTAATGGAATGGTAGAAAATGAGCAAAGAACACAGACCTTGACTATGCCATCATAATCCGTCGAAGCAAGGTAATTCCTGATGTAGCTATTCCAGCAAATGCAACTTAGCTTTGATTTATTTGACATCTCAACGACTGGATAATGAATATCAACAGAGTCATTAAAGAGAGATTGAAATTCAAAAATTTTTATCTTCTTTGACACGCCTCCTGCAGCTAAATAATCTTCATCCCTGTCAAAACTCAAAGAGCATATGACATTTCCAGAATTACTGAATTCTCCATTCCGTAATATTCCTCGAACTTTGTATTTGCTGTATCGAGCATATTTGCACAAACCATCAAAGAAGCCCCCTAAACGATCTGCCGAATCGGACTTGTCCTCCATTCCCATGGTGGACCAGTTTTCACGGCTTTTCAACAGTTCTACATCCCTCTGAGTGGCAAAATCACTGTCTGAAAGCTTAATGTTGGATCTCATGGAAAAGTAAGCATGTTCAAGTTGCCCGATACTACTCATCAACCTTGTTTCTGTACTGCTTAAAGGGGCCATCTTAGACAACGTATCTAAACTTGCACTTCCTCTGTGGGACTTGCTTCCACTTCCAGTGAGAGACTCCTGAGGCAAGGAAAACAGAACCACTGATTTTTTCTTTCTCCGTTTCTCAACCTCTTGAATATCAGCTTCTATGCACTGGATTTGTTCCACTAGATTGGATACATCCTTTTGTTTTTGCTCATCTAGTAACGTAAGGAAATACAACAACAGTTCTGATTCCTCATCGTCTTCATTTATAGATGGCAACAACTCACTCCAGATAATTCTTGAACTCCACTTATAAATTCAGATTGCAGAATTTCACTGTTATTGTGAAATGAAAAGCAGTTACTTGCTGAAACTCATGTCGTAGAAGTAAAGAAACCAAGTCAAAAGAAAAAGGAGCAATGAAATTGTGGATATCTCATTTAAAACAATCCAAATGATTTCAAAAGGCTGCAGAAACAAGAACTTCACTTTCCGACCATCTCATGACAATCTATATGCAGATCTCTCCGATACAAGCATCATTACAGAATTGGTAATGGAAATTAAGTCAATTTGTATTTATTTTCGGTTCCAATATAAAAGACTTGGGAAGTTATTAAAGGCTTTGGAGATAACTTATCATATAGCTAATACAAACAAGAAACTATAATGAAGTTAGTCGGTTCCTCATAACAATGTATTCATTTGAACATTCAGCATGGTTTTTCTAAAAGAACTCCTTAAGGTATATGAAAACACACAATTTTTCAGTTCTTTGTGAAACTTCAAGCCAAGTTGAACTGCTAGACATCTCTAGATCTAGATCCCAATTATATAATTTACTTGAAATCAAAAAGTCTAAAGAAGGAGGCACCGGGAAGCACAAAAACATTGATGGCCAATCATCAAAGTACCTGGTGCTTGGGCGTAATGAAGGTTCAGGATGAGTAACCAAAGGCAAAATCCAGCTTCCTTGGGATTCTCTGAAAGAAAACTTGGTGGAAGAATCCTATGACGTAAATCAAGCATTGCAGCAGCAAGAGATCTTCCAGAATCAAATGAGCCAAGTAACTGAAAGCACCATCCATATTGGTAAAAAAGACAAACTATCGGTCAAATAACTTACTGAAAAAAAGTGGGAAAAGTAATGCTTTTACTTTAGTAAGCAAGCAGTTATTTGCACACATAAAGCTAAAAATAATTTATTAAATTAAAAAAAGAAAAAGAACTAGAATACTCAACAATATTCTCCTAGACGTTCTTCTATATCCCTGTCGCTACAAGACCAGGCTGCCACATATCAACGTTACTGATCTCCTGATAAAACTAAGATCTTAAAATTCTCGAAGAGCTACACAATTTCATTAAAGAAAAAACGGCAAAAGTAAAATTCAATCTCCTAAATCTTCAATTGCATTTGGTGTAGAAGAAAAAAAGCAGAAGGGCCAAAAACGTGTAACTTAAAAAATGAACAAAACAGGTTATATTGGAGTTTAATGGAATCCACATCAAACGAAACAATGATAACCCTCCTCAGATTCTTTGTTCAAGTGTTTGTCAAGAACTGTAAAGTTTTAGACGGTAGTCCATCTGTAATCTGGACTATGATCTTCAGAAGATTGTACAAAAGGCAATGTGACATTCTCATCTTAATGGAAAAATAATTCATGCCATAAAATGTCATATCATGATCAGACATTTGTTCTCAAAACCAACATTGGCTTTCATTCAGTGGATATTCCTTAAGCCTTTAGGAGACAGAAGAAAATCACTTAAGTCATTCACAAACCTCAAATAGAAGGACCCCCAAGCAGTAGATATTTGACGCAAAGGTACAACCCTTCTCCTTGAACAGCTCAGGACTGGTATACCACTTCTCTTCCAACATACAACTCACAGAGGTCTGGGATGTATGTGATGAGTTAGGCACGTTACGGCTAAACAACTTGCTCTGGTTCTTAAGTTCTGTTTTAGGATTGTGCTCATCGCCTGCATCATTGCTAGGATCAGCACCATCTACCTTGACAACATTCATGGGTGCAGATCTAATGCCAGACCTTGATGGAAATTGGGGCCACCTTTGAATAAAGGTCATATTCTCATCTGATTTCCGCTTCTTCCCAGCGTGGTTGTCCAAGGGAAGCATGCTTTGATGCATTGGCTTCTTTTCATGTCGCTTATGATTTGATTGGTAAGTATCTTGATCTGTAACATCTTGTGTTAACCCTGAACGCACAGAAGATCCTAGATACATGACCTGGTATAATCTCGACAACTTGAAGCAGGAGGGCCTCAAGTCCTGAAGGGAAACTCCATGAGAATGTGAAAAGTCAACAAGATTCAAAACCTGTCTAAATATAAGCATCTTTTCAGCTTTATTTGCCTTCTTCCCCCCTGCTTCCAGCCATTCTCTTAAAGTTATCCCATCACCAGTACTAAGAGTATTCCATGGATGAGAAACACCATCGGAAATAGGTGAAACAGACTTTGCAGTCAAGCCTAATAGTGCAGCAGAATTTGTCGATCCACCAATGCCAGACTTAGGATGATCCAGGTCCCCAGACTCAGTATCAGATCCTCTGCAAGCTTGGCTTTTATGTATTACTCCTTTGCCTCTCAACGTACTCTTAATGAAGTACTCTGAAAACCCAGATTTAGATAGAATTTTTGTCCGGATGCCTCCAGAAGAATACAAAATATCACCTGAAGTACCTTTGTCATCATTGCTTAATAAATTGTCCATGACAGCATTGTGGTTGTAGTTTGTTGGTGGGTCGCTTTGATCTAGTAAGCCAGAAAATAAATTCTTGCTCCGGTCCTCCCTGGCACTTGAGGTTGCCTGACCTTTTCCTTTGTACCCGGCTGGTCCATGAAGGTTGCCGATTCCTGATACACCCGCTATCTGATACAAATTCTGCCACTGGTTTCGCTTAGCTTGCACTCGTTCTCTATTACTAGAAGTACCCACTATAGTCAACCTTTCCCATCATAATTTCTAAGAGTCAACTCCTCAACCATGACCCCAGCATCATTCATACAGCGAGGACTGGCACTTGCATGTTCGGAAAGAACCAATTCTGTCTAGGTCTTTTGCCTCCAAAATATCTGGATATCCATGCTTTGAGTTCTCAGGATAATCATTAACACCAGGTGTAATCATTTCATTCGATTGCAGCATGCTGGAGCTGCCAGGTTTCAACGAGAACTCATTCTCTTTATTTCTAATGTGTCTGTCATCAACAAGTTCAGCAACCTCATCACCTATTGCTTCGTCCATACCGTCTAGATATTCTCATTTAATCAGATAACTTGATTTTCACTGCACAAGAAGCTCAGCCAATGAGTATACAAAAACAAATCCATTCAAACTTAATTTAGGCTAATGCAAATGATGATGATGATGACATCATCAACAACAGAGACAATATGAACCACTCTACCAATAACAACAGTTTAAAGAAACTTATAGCAACCTAGAGAACTAAACATGCTGCACTCTAAACCCGTCAAGCAAAGGTCCGTAGGAATTTGACCGCCAGATGAGGTGATGTAAAAGTCTATACCAACACTTTCCTCATTGTATCCTATCTGTACAATACTCAATATGAAGGAAGAGCAACTGAAGATGTAGAACCAACCCAAACTGAAGGCCAAACCACAAGCAAAAAAAACTAAAAAACCTAAACAAAAATCAACAGGAAAGCACAAATCTAAAAATCCCAGACTTCATTCCCAATCTTCAATTAAAACATAGCAAATGCAGCACACCTAGATAACCCACTATGCCACTTTCTTCCACACCCACTACGGGTATTACAATAACAAAATCCCGACTTAATTCCCATAACCACTCAAAAACTCGGAATAAGAACAAAGCTAAACACTCAAGTTGCAAAACGCAAACAGAACACAAAATTAACAAGAAAAACTGAGAAAGTGGTGGGAGGCGTACCAAAAGGCGGGCGTAAACGAAGGAATTGGGCAAGAAAATGAGCAGTAAAGAAGAGAGAAGAATATGGAAGGGGAAATAAAGTGGGGAAAATTGTGAGCCATGGAATAAAAAGCCCTAAGCAGTATAGTATAAAGAAGATTTAGAGGTGGGTGGGTGGGGGATGGGGGTGGTGTTGATTTGGGAGGATATCGGACAGAGTGGGAGAGATTTATGGGACTTACCTGAAATGGCAAAAAATATCTCTTCCGGCACACACACACACACACTCACACTGATCTGTGATTTATTATTATATTATTGGTTAATCTGAGATTAAGGTTGTCTCACTTATTATAGCCACTCATCAAATATTCTTTTTTCATCTTTAGGACAGTTTTCAATTTCAACTAGGGTTCAAAAAAGCTGATTTTAAATTCCAACTTGGCTATTACTCTTCTTGCTTTGTCAAGGGATAGAGATATATTATTATATCATTCAATACGTTAAAACATCAAACTGTTTTTATCGAAAAACAGGCCGACAATACGTGTTATATTCCAATTCTTGTCGAATTAAACTTTTAACACAAGCCAAATACATATGGAAAGTACGAGCAATATTTATTTTTTTTTTATAGTATTTCTTGATTTATTTTCCATATTTTTTGTCATTTTTATGTCAACATGTATATTTTTATTTGCAAAAATCACCATCGTCACTTATCTGGAATACCAAATCTTGAAATTATTTCGAATGAATAAGCCTTCAAAAATTGCTAATTGAATGACGTACGTTCGTCGTGCGATATGATATTTAGTCTAAAAAAATTATTTATTAAAAAAAAAGGGGGAAATAAGTATGGGAATAACATTTGGTTGTTGAGTTGGTTAGGGTATGGGGAAGAGAAGATGAGATGAGATGAGATGAGATGAGTGGGAAATGGAAATAATAGTAGATTAGTAGGGGAGAGTGGCAAGCAATCCTCCACGTCCATCACTATCCCAATTGCAGGAATTGCAACCCATTTTGCGTCGCGATTCTTCCTCTTCTCAACCCCCCCGCCGCTTATGAAATTGTAAATTAATCTAAATTCATCAATCATAGTAATGTTGAAGTAATTTTGATTGAAGGGTGAGATGGGAATTTTACTCTCGATACAATTGCGCATTAGATAAATATTTTGAATTTAGAGAGATGATTTTTTAAAGAGAGGGGTTATGAGTAGTCGAATCATGTGAATAGTAACTTGTTTAAAAAAATAATTTTTTTATATTTATAGTAGGGTTGGAAATTATATAATGTGGTGGGGTGTATACATTTAGTGTGTGTCTTATATATATAAAAATTACTCTTTTACCCTCCTGAATAAATATTTATTATTAATATATACATCACATAGTATCATATCTATTTTATAATTAATTTTGTATTGTAAAACCTGGTTTTTTATTATGTATGTTATAAACTTAGAAAAATTTTAAGTTTACAAGTCTATTACTCCTAATAGTATATAAGAAAAAAAATATATGAATTCTCTCCAAATCTCTCTTCTTATTCTTTCAAAAGCTTATGTACAAATAATTAAATGGTGGTTATAGACCACCAGATTTGTGGTTACAAATTATACCAATAAATATTATAATTACAAACCATCATGGGGGATATAAAAGAGTATAACATAGTGAAGAAATACTAAGAGATGTATGCATTCATATATACATATATTCACAATACTCCCTATTGAATGCATACATCTTATCATATATATCCAGCCTCATTAAAAACATTGCTTGGAAAAATCCAATGGGACAAAAACCAAGGCTAAGGAAAAGAGTACAGTTGATAATCTCCCACTCAATTCAAGCAAATATATTTCATATGTCACATGCCAATATTATATGAGTTGCTTGAACACCTTTGTTGGTAATGCATTCATAAATAAATCTGCTAATTTCTGACTTGATAGAATCTATGTAACATCAACTTTGTCTTTCACCTGAAGCTCGTGAGTAGAGAAAAATTTTGGTGATATGTGCTTAGTCCTGTTGCCTTTAATATAGCCATCCTTGATTTGGACGATGCACGCCACTTTATCTCATATATAATTGTAGGACTTTTCTCAATTGATTCTAGTCCACATGATTCACGGACATAATATATCATTGATCTAAGCCATACATATTCACATCCAGCCTCGTATAGTGCAATTAACTCTGCATAATTTGATGATGTGGCTACCAAAGTTTGTTTAGTTGAACGCCATGAAATAGCAGTTCCACCATACATGAATACATATCCAGATTGAGGTATAGCTTTATATGGATCAAACAAATACTCATCATCTAAATAACCAACTAAATTGGTTGCTTTGGCATCACATCGTTTAAAATATAGTCTCATGTTACTTGTTCCACTTAAATAACGAAGAATGTGTTTAACACCATTCCAGTGCCTCTTTGTTGGTGTTGAACTGTATCTTACTTAGTAGATTAACTGAAAATTCTATATCTGATCGGGTATTATTAGCAAGATACATCAATACACCAATTCCACTGAGATATGATACTTCTTAATCCCAAAATCTCATCATGTGCTGGAGGACGAAATGGATCCTTGTTAACATCAAGCGATCGAACTACCATAGGTATACTCAATGGATGAGCATTGTTCATATGAAAATGCTTAAGGACATTTTTTTATATAGTTTGATTAATGAATGAAAATTCCATCTTTAGTATGTTCGAACTGCAAACCGAGACAATACTTTGTAGTGTCTAATATTTCATCTCAAACTCATTTTTTAAGTAATCACCTGCTTGTCGAATCTCTTCAAGTGATCCAATGATATTCAGATCATCAACATACACATGACTACAAATCCTGACTTTGCGCTCTTTATGTATAAGCATGGACTTATATGATTACGGAAGAATTCTTTTTTTTTTATTAAGTACTCACTAAGACGATTGTACCACATACGTCATGATTGTTTATGTCCATACAATAACTTTTTTAATTTGATGAAGTACATATGACGGGGCTTTGACTTCAATGCTTTAGGCATTTTCAATCCTTTCGAATTCTCATGTAGATATTTGTATCCAATGACCCATACAGATATGCAGTTACCACATCCATGAGTTGCATTTGCAGTTGTTCGATTACTAATAAACTGATTAAAAATCTAAATGTGGTTGCATCTAGTATAGGTGAATACGCTTTAACATAATCAAATCCTGGCTTTTGAGTAAAGCCTTGGGCCACAAGTTTAGCTTTGTACCTTACAACTTCATTTCGTTCATTTCGCTTTCGTACAAACACATACTTATAGCCAACTGGGTTGACAACTTTTGGAGTTGGAGTTATAGGTTCAAATACTTCTCGCTTATTTAGCGAGTCAAGCTCATCTTGTATTACTTTTTTCCAACTTTTTCAATCATTTCGGTATCGATATTCCTCCCAGTTTGAGGATCATTTTCATCTTCATCCATGGTTTCGACGACTATAGAAATAGTAAAAAATATCATTCATTTTAATTTTTTAATACAAACCTAAGCTGTTATGAGCATAATTAATAGATATCTCGTAACTATCCTCGAGATCTTGCTCATTACGTTTAGAGTCTTTAAATAAAACCGCCTTAGGGATTTTATCCTCAAAGACATTACTAGGTAATGATTAATTGAGATGATATGCTCCTTTCTCTTTCGAGGATTTGCATCTTTAAAGCCAAGTGGTCTACCACGCTTCCGGCGTATTTGTGATTCAAATGTTTTAATTGAGTAAGAGTTACTTTAGGGACTTCTAAACGAGCTGGAATATTTTCAGTTGGAATATGTGATTTTATGACTTTTTGGTATCTGTGAATGCATTTGGTAGCCTATTTGCAACACTATACAAATGTATGATCCGTTGAACTTCAAGTTCACTATCATTAGTCCGCGGATCCATAAAAGTCATAGATGTTGCATTCCATGTAATATATTTTCTTTTAATTCCTTATCTTCTTTCCCTAATGTTAGGAATATTGTCTCATCAAATTGATAATCCAAGTACCTAGCAGTTGACTTCTTCCTCTAATGCTGAGAATATTATCTCATCAAATTGACAATCTAAGTACCTAGCAATGAATTGATCACCGGTCATTGGTTCAAGGTATTTAATAATTGAGTGAGGCTAAAAACCAACGTAAATTCCCAGTCTACTTTGTGGCCCCATTTTAGTTGTTTGAGGATGAAGTATCGGGGTATACACCGCACAACCAAACACCTTTAAATGAGAAATATATGGTTCTCTGCTGGAGACCAATTGTAATGGAGAAAATTTATAGTAAGAGGTAGGTCTAAAAAAAATTAGAGACGCTGCATGCAAAATTGCATGCCGATGAAGGCAATTTGGACCTCATCAATAAGGGTCTAGCTATTAATTATAACCGCTTAATTAACGACTTTGTCAGGTCGTTTTGAGTATGTACATGAGCAACTGGGTGCTCCACAGATATCCCAATTGATTGACAATAATCATTGAAGGATTTAGAAGTAAATTCTCCCGTATTATCTAACATTATCCATTTAATAGGATAATCAGAAAAATGAGCTCTCAATTTAATAATTTGAGCTAAAAGCCTTGCAAAATGCAATATTTCATGTTGACAACAAGCTTAAATGTGACCAACATATTGATGTATCAACCAACACCATAAAGTATTTAGATAGTCCACATGACGGTGTTATTGGTCCACATATATCTCCTTGAATTCATTAAAAAAAGATAGGAGATTCAGCATTCACTTTTGTCATAGACGGCTTTGTGATTAATTTTTCAAAAGAACAAACCTAACATATAAAATCACATTTAACAAGAAACTTCAAGTCCTTCAGTGGGTGTTCATGTGAATTTTCAATGATCTTATACATTATTGTTTTATCTAGGTGGCCAAATCTATCATCTCACAAAGTAAAAGTACTTTGATCAACTAACTTCTGGTTAGTGATACTATGTGTTTCAACGGAGCTTATCAATGTGTCATATAAACCAGGTATATATGTTCGCATTCTTTCTAAAACTTGCTTCTGGTCAGTTTTATTTGTTGTAAGGTACAGATATTCGATACTTTCTCATGGTTTCAATATGAAAACCATTTTGTCGAATATCCTTAAAACTCAATAAGTTCCTTTGTGATTTAATAGAATATAAGGTATAATTTATGTATAATCTTGTTTTTTCAGGTAACAAGATAGTAACTCTTTCAGAGCCTTCAATAAGATTACTAACTTCAAAAATAGTATTCACATTGGTTCTTATCATTAACAGTTTGAGAAAAATTTCTTGTTTCTCAGAATTGTATGAGTAGTGACACTATCAATAAGACAATACTCATTGTCAATGAAATTTGTAATGGCTTGATCCATTCTATATAAATAAGATAGACATGTAATAAGTAAAGGAAAAACTTCATTCATAAAATATAAAGAAATTACTATATTAAAAACAAATACCCTACAAATGAAAGAAACATAACTTAATAATGAAAACATGCTAATAATATATGAGATAAATATCTAATCAACTAGCATGTTAAAATTCTCAAAGATGTCACCAAATTGTAAGGGCAGCTCAGGAAGATCTTTATCATCATTTTTAATGGATTGAAAAAAATCTGATGCATCTATGTGGGTATTGTCTGAGATTCCAGTCTCAACTTCTTTACCCTTTGTTTTCAGAGAAACCTGGTATAATTTGACTAGACGTTGTGCCGTATGATAAGTACGGGCCAATGTTCAGACGTTCCACATCTATGACAAAGATCTCCATTTGTAATTTTCTCTTGTTGATTCTTTGTCTTGTTCCATTATTTTTTTGAATTTAAGAATTAATCCATGTATTATAATGATTTTGGCAACCATTACCACAACCATGATCCTTATGACCACGTCCCTTTCGTGAAGAAATAGCATTTACTTCAGGAAATACGACTGAATTTTCATGAAGTGGTTTGGACCCAGTGGGTCGGTTGTGATGATTATTCAATAAAAGCTGATTATTTTATTCTGGAACAAATAGGCATGAAATCAACTCTGAATAGGTTTTGAATCCACATTTTGTGTACTACTGCTGGTGTACAAGGTTAGATGCATGAAAAGTAGAAAATATTTTTTCCAATATTTATTCATCCATCACATCTTCTCCACATAACCTTAATTTTGATACAATTCGAAACATCTCAGAATTATATTCAGCGATTGTTTTGAAATCTTGCGATCCCAATTGTATCCACTCATATCTTGCACGTGGTAGTATCACAGTCTTTTGATGGTCAAGCCGATCCTTTTAAACTCTTCTAGAGTTGAAAAGACTTCAGGCTCTCATGAAGATGATAACGAAGCAAAATCATCGCTTTTTAGCACAGTCCTGCTCAGAAGAAGTAGTATTTTCTTTTATTGTTTCTCCCAGTTTGCTACTTGCCAAATGCAATTCAGCATCAAGAGCTCATGATAGATAGTTTATTTTCAAAACATCAAGAGCAATAAAATCTAATTTTGTACGATTTGTCATTAAGCTACAACAAATTAGTATGCACTTTTAGAATAATATTCAACATATAATGTAAGTAAAATCAAATGTATTATATATGAGTATAAATAAAAATGACATAAAAATCACTAACAATAAGGAACATATAAGTTACCATAAAATTAAATTGAATTATTATGGCTTGCATACATGGGATTAAACATATTTAAGTTTGGCTTAAATCCTTTTTTTTTTTTTTAGAACCCATCTTAGGGTAAATTACATCTACCTCCCCTGAGGTTTGGCATAATTACAAATACCCCCTTGTTGTTTGAAAAATTACAAATACCCCCTAAGTTTAACGACCATCTAATAATTACCCCAATCTATTCATTTTTTTATAGTGAACTAACCAAAATACCCTTATGAATTAAAAATTATAATTTTATTTATTTTTTTATCGACTAAGGGATAATTTTTTTTTATAATTTTTAAAAAAAATTCATCCATCCCATTCAATATTGTTATTAGATTTTATTTTTTTTAAAAAAAAAAATACAGTAAGGGCAAAGTTGACATTTCTATACCTCCATCCAAGGATTACATAATTTTATCAAACATCAGAGGGTATTTGTAATTTTTCAAACAACGATGGGGTATTTGTAATTATGCCAAACCTCAGGGGAGGTGGTTGTAATTTACCCTAAATCATATAATGTTAACAAATGACAATTAAATGGATTCATGTCAAATTTATTTTGAAAATAATTAAATCTTATTGCATATAAATATACTAGCAAAACATGCAAAATACATACATGAAACAAAACTATGTAGGTAAAATAAATTAATTAAATAACTTCAAGTTAATTTTAATCACAATATCTATACTATATGATACCAAAGAATTATGTAATATCTATTTATTTATTTTAAGTTATTTTTTTTTTGGCTTTCTTTCTTTTTTGCTATCTATTTAGTTATTATATATACACAACATTTATGTGCTAAGACGGCCAGATAAAGGAAAAAAACAGAGTCAAAACCGCAACTCTCTTTACGTTATAGATTTTTATAGAGTTCAAATTTTATCGACAAAAAAATTCTTGATTTTTTTTGAATGGCTGAGAAATACGCCCACCTACCCGTCCTTTATGCTGCAATTTTCACTTAAATTTTACGGTTAATTACACTTAAACCCATCTAAAAAGATGAAATTATTATTTTCCCAAAAAAAAAGTTAAAATTACACTTACATTCTCTTTTAAAATGAGTATTTACACTTAACCTTATTTCATTAGGATTTTGATGAAAACTACTGATGGTAACAAAAAAATTACATAAATTTTTAATTTTACCCATTATTTAACATTGGGGAAAAAATATATGCTACCCCCTTTGATATGGGTAATGTGCAAAATACCCCCTGTGAAAAAAATAATATCAAATTACCTCCTTGTGTTTTTAAGACTAGAGCAATTTACCCCTTAAAGGTATGTGTGTAATGCACTCTCCTCTCTTGAGAGTGCGAGTGAATTTTCTCCAAAAATAATTATTTTTATACAATATATTATATATTTAATTTATAATATATATAAATACATATTAAAGAATAAATATACTATTTTATATATAACATATATTACCTTTTTGTTAAAAATAAAATAAAAAAACAACCCTACCCACCCACCCCCAAACCAGCCAGCACCTACCCCCACGCGCGCCACCAGCCACCCCAAACCAGCCACCAGCCACCCCCACGGCAAACCCACCTGCGCCACCCCCACCGGCAACCACCTGCCACCCCCGACCCCCAAACCAGCCACCGTCCATCCCCTTCCCCCTCGCCGCCTCCACGCCACCGCCCATCCCTTCCTCGCCAGCGCCGCCGCCTTCCCTCCCTGCCCCCTCTCCGTCTCCGTCACCCCCCCTCTCCCTCCTCCTCGCCGTCGCCTCCCCTCTCCCCTCTCCCCTCCCCGTCGTCGCCTCCCCCTCAACTTCTCCCTGCGCTTCCCTCCCCCCTCCTCGTCGTCCGCGTCCCCCTCTCCGCGTCGTCTCCTTCCCCTCTCCCCGCCGCCCTCCCCCGTCCCCCTGTTCTCTCTCTCTCTCTCTCTCCTCTATATATATATATATATTATATATATATATATATAACTATTAATTATATATAATATATATTATATATATATCATTTATATATATTTGTTTAAATATTAACCGTAGATTAAAATAATTCAAAATCTGAGCCGTAGATTTACTAGTTCAATTTGGACCTTAGATTCAAATAACATCTAACGGTTATTAAATAAGGTTATAAATGTAATTTTATAATTAAAAATTAAAAACAAAAAAAAAATAAAACAAAAAGCGCGTGCAATACACGAATTCACGTGAAGGATGTAATTGCTCTAAATTTTTTTCACAGGGGGGTAATTTACTTTTTTTTTTTTCATAGGGGGATAATTTGCTCATTTCGTATAACACGGGAGGGTAATTTGCATTTAACCCTTTAACATTGGCATGTAATAATTTTGTACTTATAAGAAAAAAAATATAATATTAACATCACCCATGAATATATATATTATATATATAATATATATTATATATTATATCTCTTTATAAGTACGAAAATATACATAAAAATATTAAATGAGCAAAAATAAAATTTTATGTAACTATTTTTGTTAGTATTAACTTTTTTTGCCCAAATCCTAACAAAAAGGGTGTAAAGGAAGAACTTTTCAGAAGGGGTAATTTCAAAACTTCTTTAAAAAATGTGCATTTTCAGAGAGGGTTTAAGTGCCATTAACCCTAAACTTAAATTCAACTACTGCAACATACATTTAATGCTTTATCATTGTTTAAAAATTATAAATATTTTTTCTAATTTTAAACTTTGCCTAATAACAAGCCCACTTTGTTAACCTCCATTAATTTTTCATTCAATTTCTACTCAAAATGTCAATTGGTAATTTTATGTAATTTTAAAAAACTTTTTATGAACTAGTATGTTCTAATGATTTATTTTAGGGTTAATTACAACGAAATTCCCTGAGGAGTTTGGCATAATTACGAATATTCCCTCGTTATTTGAAATTTTATAAATACCTCTTGATGTTTTATGAAATTATGTAACATTGGATGAACGTATGAAATTATCAACTTTGCCCTTATTATATTTTTTTATTATTTTAAATTAAAATCTTATAAAAAGATTGAACTGGGTGGATAATATTTTTAAAAAATTATAAAAAAAACTTATCCACTTAATCCATAAAAAAATCAAAATATTTTAAAAAATGAATAAAAGTGTATTTCTTAATTCACAATATTGTGAATTAAGAAATACACTTTTATTTATTTTAAAAAAAAATTGATTTTTTTATGGACTAAGTGGTATTTTTTTTAAAAATTCATCTATCATGTTTGATTTTTTTATAAGTTTTTTAATTTTTAAGAAAAAATAAAAAAATATTATAAGGACAAAGTTGACAATTTCATACCCCATCTAAGGATTACATAATTTTATTAAACAATAGGGGGTATTTGTAATTTGGTAAAAATCCAAGGAACCCCCCTGTGATATTGGAAATATTCAAAAACCCCCTATGAAAAATAAAATATCAAGCACACCCCCTGTGATATGAAAAAAAGATCAGAAAACCCCCTAAGGTCAGAGAGTGTAATACACTCGCGTTGACTGAGAGTGGGCTTGAAATTTCATTTTTTTTGACAACTTTGCCCTCTCCTCTCTATAATATAATATTATATAATATATTATATATAATTAATAAATCATTATATATTATATATATAATTTAATAAATTTTAAAAAATATATAATATTTATTAATAATAAATTTTATTTTATATGTAAATATATAATTATATTATATTGTTAATATAATATTTTTTATTATATAATTGCATTAATTAATTTAAAAAAAAAAAGGAACCGGCAGCAGCGGCGGAGGTTGGCCTCCTCGTCTCCGGGAACGGCGGTCGCCCAACGCAACCAGGGCGACGGCGTATCTGGGCGACGCGTCGTCCTCGCTTCCGGGCGACCGGAGGGAAGGGGGGGGCGAGGGCGACGGTCGCCCTCGCCGTCGCCCATGGAAGCGAGGGCGACGCCGTCGCCCTCATCTCTGGGCGACGCTGGTCGCCCAGACCTTTTCTGGTCTGGGCGACCGGAGGGAAGGGAGGGGGGTGCGGTGGGGTGGGTAGTGGTGGGAAGCGATGGGTGGGGTGGGGTGGGGGTGTTGGGGGGGGGGGGGTTTGATTTTTTTTTAATAATAATTATATTTTTATAATTATAAAAATTTTAATTTATAAATTATAATAATTTATATAATATAATTTATCCATATAGTTTTCTAAAGCCACATAAAATTAAAAGCCTCCAAAAAATATCATCTTAGCATGCCATATCATTTTTTTGGTCAAAAAATTAAAATTTTTGCCACTAAAAAATTAAATTTCATCAATTTTAAAATTTAATAAATTTATAAAAAAATAAATTAATATTGAGCATATTTATTGGACTAAGAAAAAATAATTTTTCTATATAAAATTTAATATAAATAATTTTGTAGTTATATTTTAATAAATATTTTTAGTTCTATATAAAAAAATTCTATAGATTATTTTTCTATAAAACTGTTTTTAAATAATTTTTATATATTATAGATATATTTTAATATGCATAATTGACCAAGTTGACTAAGAGGGGCATTTTAGTCATTGCCCCTATAAAATTAAGTTATCTTTGACCAGGGACAGTGTGATCCATTTTTTGTAACATAGGGGGTGAAACTGATATTTAATTTTTCACAGGGGGTTTTTTGATCTTTTTGTATAACACAAGGGGGCAAATTGAATTTAACTCTTTGTAATTTTTCAAACAACGAAGAGTATTCGTAATTATACCAAATTTCAGGGGGGTTCGTTGTAATTTACCCAAAAATAAATTTTAGATGATATGTGGGGAAAATTTTGAGATATAGTAGGATTCTCTCTCTGTCTGTTTCCTTTCAAACTCTCTTCAAATATGTTTCTCTTCTTTGTTTCTTCAATGACTACTTCAGAGAACACTAGATTGAGTCTGGAGTGAGCATAAGAGTGTCATTTACATGATCAAATACCTAATAAAGGAACACCAAAACCCACAATACTAGAAAACTCTTTAGGCAGCCAAACCATAATACCTGTTAGCCATACATAGCAAAATGCGACTATCGAGCGAATCTAGAAACAAGGCCAAGCTATGTTGCACGTACCTTAGATGTACAGCAAAATAGATGAAGTAATGGTTAAGTTTGGCCGAAGAAAGGATCCTCTCTGTTGCA